>CAUYSK010076333.1:0-63594 GCA_963575035.1 Avahi laniger
CGTTTTCAGAAAATAGGCAAGCTTAACCACATGTACTCACCATCAAATTGGTATTAACTGATCAAGACATAAGTGCACATATAAGAATAACATCTATTGGATGTCGGGCAGGGGGGAGGGGAAGAAGAGAGGAGGAGACGGGTATATGCATACACAAAGAGTGCAATGCGCACCACCCAAAGGATGGACATACTTGAAACTCGGACTTGGGGGCTGAGGGAGGGCAAGGGCAACATACGTAACCTAAACATCTGTACCCCCATAATATGCTGAAATAAAAAAAAGAGAAAAAAAAAAAGAAAAGAAAATAGGCAAGCTTATATCTGGCTTCCACACAAGGTATACAATTCTGGGCGTACATAAGCACCTCTGGAAGAAAGTGGCGTTTATAATTATTGCTGTCGTCGTTACCAATGGGACTTATATGAGACAGTCACAGTTGGAAAGTGCCTCTAATGTGGTCTTACAGCTGGCTGGTAAGCTATAAGGTCCCCAGTTCAGTTTAAATAATTGAATCTAATCATTGTTTTTGGTTGACTGCCTGAGGACAACTAATCTAATGTGTCCTGTCTATCCATGCCACCAGCTAAGTGGACTCCTTCCCACTACCCTGGAATGACTGAGAATGGAGGTATAGAAGATATCTGGATGCGTTTTGCATGAAAGGTATAGATGCTGGAGGTAGCCCCTGCATTTTCGGGTAGACCTCTCAGTAAAGTTAGAGGAAGTGTCAAGCAATTCATAGCCAGAGCTGTCTAGAGGGGTATCACAGACCTAGCAGTCGGTTAAATTTATGATGCTTGTAAAAGTTTGGGAGCACAGTTTGGCAGAGCCATATTGAAGCATTTCTCTTCATGTGGAAAGCTGCGGGGACAATTCTAAAATATAACGAATCGTTAATGCTTTTCCATGTCAGATTCCTCTCAGGGTCTAAGGCGTCCCTTCTCCAATGTCAGGTTGTTGCTTTACACATCCACAGAATGTGTGTACCCCATTACAGTAATTATAACTTCCCCTTTTGTCCAGTTGTCCCCTACTGACACAAACTTTTTGTTTGGAAGAGTCATGTGTAGGAGGATAAGGACATTTATATAGAATTTAAACAAATGTTCTGGGATGTGGATATACATAAAACAATCCTTTCCCTTTCAGGATATAGGATGGTAAATCCATTCTGGAGAACAGTCTGACATTACTCAGTGTAATTAATGATACTGATACCCTGTTTTATAGCTATCGTGCTCCAGGGTATATATATTCCACTTTCTTCTTCCACCAAACTTCTCACATAGTTCCATAAGCGGCATGCGTGACAATGTTTATTAAGGTGCTATCTGAGGTGCCAAGGAGCTGGAGACAATATTACTGGATAAAAGGATAAGTAAATGTGAAATAAGTACATCATGGAGTCTGTGCCCCAAATAGAAACAGTGGATTAGCTGTACACTGAGGAACATGGATGGACTTTAAAATGGTTTATAAATAAAAGTAATTTATATATAAATTACATATAATTGGAAACAATATTAAGAGTATGTAAATCTACACTGAGTGAAAAGTATTAGAGGGATAGAAAAAAGAATTGTAAGTTTATGCTGAAACTGAATTTTAAAGGAATTGTATAGGTCTTGTTCACTTACTAATTCATATTTTACCTAATTCCTAATAACTATAGGATGCTATAAATGATGCTTTATATCAAATAATCAAAATGCACTATAAAGACTTGAGGAAGTTTATTTTTTCCCTCTCTTTTACTGATCCTGAACTGATAATTCAAGATTTACTATCTAACCCATAAGTATAAATTTTATTATAGTCATGGACAAGATAGATAATGCAAGTGACTACAGTGGGCATTGACAGAGACAAAGTTGTTGGGGATTATGTTTGATGCCTATATAAAGGGATTCAAGCATAATTTTTGACTTCTCATGAGTAGTAAACAAAACCCATCTATTGCTTTAAATGCCTGAATTCAGCTCTTGTCAATAGTTTGAAACCATTGACAATCAAAACGAAGAAAATATTTTATTGAAATGGGATACCAGGGTGATTGTTTAAGCCAACAAGGGAAATAGAAGAGCTTTAGATAATCTCAAACTGCCATAAAAACAGACTTTAAGGAGATTTAGAGAGAGAAAGAGAGAAGAATTTACCTGCAATTTTTTTTTTTAATTTTTAATTTCAATCAGCCAAACATTCCAACCCTAGAGGGAAGCTGTGATAATTAGAATCTGAAGTAGCCAGGAGTTAATTAGGGATTTAACTTTGAATGAGGAAATATATTGCTTAAATTATTCCATGAAATTAAGTATGGTATCTTCATTTCTTAACAAATGACATATTTATACAAAAGATGTCTTTCCATCAAGTAATTGACATTGGATATCCTATCAAATAAATATTTATGAAGAGTCATACAGGAGATTTTAAAGCTAATGTTTTAAATGCTAAACTGGGCACTAGATACATGATACATGTTTTACTGTTAATATTATTGTCGTGATATAAATTGTATACACACATAAATATATGCCCACGCAAATATAATACACACATATATCATATGTATAGTTAAAAATAAAGATATATAATCTCAGAGATATGACACATAGGGCATAAAAGTATACAAGTTTTATAAGGAGTGAAAGAATAAATGTAATATACATAATTTTGCAGAAATAATGATTAAAAATTTCCAAGAATTAAAGAAAGATATCATACTTTAGGTTGAAAATAAATGTAAATGTCAAACATGATTAAGTTAACAAATGAGAATATAATATTTGGAAATGAAAAATATCAAGGATTCCACATACAAGTTAAAAAAGATGCTCTAAAATTTTCAGAAAAATAATAAAAGAAGAATTAAGTTAACATCAGACTGCTCCATGAAACCTGGTATATTTGTTTTTTGTTTCTGTTTAACACATTATCACAAACTTACTGTATTAGTTTCTTAGCACTGATTAACAAAGTACCACAAACTGAGTGGCTTAAAACAGCATATGTTTATTGTCTAACAGTTCTGAAAGCTGGAAGTCTGAAATCTAGGTGTCAGCAGGGCCATCTAAAATCTGTAGGGGACAGTCCTTCCTTATTTTTTCCTAGCTTCTGGTGATTCATTGTACTGGCAATCCTTGTTGTTCTTGGCTTATTGCTGCAGCACCTCAATCTCTGCATCCTTTGTCACATAGTATTCTTTTCTCTGTGTCTGTTTTTTCATATTAGACTCTCATCTGTATGTATGTTGTGTCCAAATTTCCTTTTTATAAGGACCTCAGTCATGTTGGAATGGAACTCACCCTAATGACATTATCTTATCATGATTATATCTGATTACATTTGCAAAGACCCTATTTCCAAATAAGGTCACATTCACATGTACCAGGTACTGGAGGTTGGGACTTAGACATATATTTGGGACAGACATTTAATGCATACCATTGACTGTCTTTAAAAAATCTTAAAAATTTATTATCTCAGAATTTTCATGGGTCAAGAGTCTGGGCGGGGATTAGTAGGATCTTCTGCTCAGGAGTTCACAAAGCTGAAATCAAGCTGTTGTCCAGACTCTGTTATCACCTGGAACTCAGAGTTCTATTATATGACAAAAGTGAAAATGCGACTATGTCTCTAATCATTTGACTTTAAACTAGTCTAAAAGAAATGATCTTGAGTGGTCCTGAACTAATCAAGTGAGCACTTTCAAAGAGGATCTAAAGGTGAGAAATTAGACAAAGACAGGATGATTTTCATGTTGGCCTTGAAGAAGTAAGCTCCTATGTTGTGAAAGGGGGCCAAATGGTGAAGATCTGAGGGCGGTGTCTAGAACTGCAAGCGGTCTCTGACCAATAGCCTGCAAGGAAATGAAGACTGCAGTTCTGCAATTGCAAAAAACTTAATTCTGTCAACTGTATGTTGTTATTTCTTGGTATAAATCCTGAGGAAAAGAATCCTTTTGGTTTCTTTGAGAGAATATAGTACTATAAAATATAGTGGAAAATTCTCACTTATTAAAATGAATAATATGTTACACTTATTTCTTAAAAAATAATAATTCAATTAACAGAAAAGGAGAGGGTTGAAGATATCACAGTGGGGAAGTAATATAAGGAAATTCATAGAATAAGACTAAAAGGGAAGGAATGAAGCAGCCTGGTCTGCAAACAATTTCTCTCCTGTGATAAGGGAGGATATGCTCCTGGGTAGGAAAAAAGACAGACGACCCAGTCTAACATTCTTGTAAACACATTTATAAATAATTATTTGGAAAGTAAATTACTTATTATTATTATTATTTGGAAAATTCTTATTTAGCAAATAATGGATCCAAGATGCCCATGGACCGATTGCTTATATATGGTAAACAAATGTAAAATTTATAGATTTATGAAAGTTTATCTCTTAATAAAATGTTGGATAAGCAACACAACTATCTGAATAGAAAATGTAGATTTTTTTTCATAAATGAGTTAGCTCCATCTGTATAAGTGAAGTAAACCACCCATGTCACCTAGAAACCTCATCTGATAAAGAGAAGCAGAACCTGGGGCGATGTATTAAGAATCCTGGACTAACCCGTGTTCCACCTGTGGTTCTTAATTTCCTGTATCCTTGAAATTTTAGTAAAACTTAACACTCCATAAGGTGTCTAATATATAACAGTCTAGTCTTTAGATAAATTCAGAGACCGTGGAAGTTTTATGGGACTGTAAATAATTTAGAGTTTTTGTTTCAGAGAGCTGGTGGGATTTTATCACAGTTGTATTCTGAGAGAAAAACATCAGAGAATATGCGAGAGAAAAAACAAACAGAATATAATTGGTGAAGCATATTATAAGAGAAATTAAAAACAGATTTCATATATCTAATGAGTGAATCTCAAATAAATGGTATTATATTATGAAAAGAGTTCATTAAAAAGGAAGTAGGGAAGGCAAAAGCAATTATAATTAATAGTTTTGTGTCATTATTCTCAATTACATAAAAAATGTATTAAACACTGGCTTCTAAAAAAATTGAAAAAAACTGAAACATTTTATACACCAGGTGATATCCACTTCACTTCCCCAAATTCTGATACTATTAAGTCTGTGGATGGGCCAAAGCAACCTGCATTACAAATAAGCATTTGATGTGATACTGATGCAGTTACTGAATTGAACACAATTTTGAACCTCAACAATGAAAAATTATGTGAAATATTTATGGAAATTAGAAAATTTGGCAGTAATACTTAACCACATAATTTTAGTTGACAATTTTTTCTTGTTTGATAAAATTTGTAACATTACTAATCTATAGACTTAATCCATTTGTGGATAATGTAGTATATTTACTATATAACTGCTAATGAAGCCTTTATTTACAGCCTTAAGTCTTTTATTATGCAGATCCACAAAGATGTTGTTATATTGGGATCATCCTTGTCATGTAAATATGCATTATTATGGTTATAAACTATATATTTCCAAACTTTAAAACAAATATTTATTGAGTACAGATTATGTACCAGACAGTCTTTTAGTCACTTGGGATACATTAGTGAGTAAGTCAAACAAAAACCATTGCCTTTCTGGAGCTTATATTTTAATAAAGAGAGACATGTAATAAAAAATAAAAATAAAAAACAATCTAGTATGTTATAAGGTGACAAGTTTTGAGGAAGAAAATAAACAATAGATCAGGGAAGAAGTTTTGTGAGTATGTGGAATGAGGTATTGCAGAATACAGCATTAAATATAGTGGTAAAAATAGACTTTATTGAAAAGTCTATTGGGAAACTAACTGAAGAAAGTAAAGCACTTCTATGCAGATATCTGAAACTGGAATGCCACAAACAGAGGAGAATATCTAAAGCTAAGACACAAATGCTGCAGTATACCTGGTATACTCAAAGAGGCAGTGTAGATAGAATAGAGAATGTGAAAATGATACTGTTGAAGATGGAAGGAAGTGGTAGTTATATGGGTATATGTTTGGTTAAAGTAAATGTATTTCATGATTAATCTGATATAAGGTATAGGAGAAATAAAGAAGTTAAAGATATCATCTGTTACAGCTACTGGACAGAGCTATTGAAAAAAAAGTGGAACTGCCATTAGGAAGATGGCAAATGTCAACAGATGACTTACCTTTTAGATATGTTGAATTTGATACATCTAATGGACATCCAGCTGAGGATGTAGAGTAAGAAGTTGACAAGGAGAAATTGTAATTTGGAGAATCAGTCTGGACTGAAGCATATAAGTGCTATTTCTTTTCTTTTTTTTTTTCAAAAATGGTATAATGAAATATTTTATTTAAAATTTTTAGGGCTGGGCACAGTCACTCACACCTGTAAATCCCAGCATTTTGGGAGGATCACTTGAGACCAGGAGTTCTTTTTTTTTTTTATTTTTTATTTTATTTTATTTTTTATTTATTTTTATTTTTTTTATTTCAGCATATTACGGGGGTACAAATGTTTAGGTTACATAAGTGGTATTTCAAAGCCACAAGTCCAGATGATCTTTCCTGCAACAGCAACATTACTAACATGGCAGTATCAGCATGGCCTCCGTTATAGTTTGGAACTATTACAGCAAGTTTACACTTTATCTTTTGCTTTTCTGAGTTTTGTTTATTCAGTCATTTTATTTATGCATTACAGAGAGCTGGTAACACCTTTGACATAGTATTTTCATAGAATTATTACCATTTTGCCCCTTCGTTAAAGCACTGCAATTTTGTTCTCTCCTATCCATTTCAACATTTTGTTCAAATTGTTCTCAATGATTTTAAAACTCTGCTTTGCTTTACTTCCTTTTGTTTCTTAACCCTAAATTTCCATTATTTTTCACATTTTGCATCTAATTTCTTAATTTTTAAAACATCATGCCAGAGGAAAGAAAGCTAGAAAGAAACCCATGCCAGGTTTAGAGTAAATTTTGGTGGTCCAGATAAAAACATGATAATACAAATATTCCAGATGTATATTTGAGTTTTATATCAGAAAATAAAATACAAGTCTGTGACTAATACCCCTGTGAATTTTCTAAGAGAAAATTAAGAGGATAAAACCACATTTTCACTATCACTTTGAGTTATTAGAAAGAATGCAAGAAAAGAAAATATTGTTTTCTGTTGAACAATTTCCCTTAATCAGATAATTTTAAAATGCATTTAAGTATAAACTAATATTAAGAATTTATAATAAATATGTCCTATCTGTTCTCACATTGAAAAAATAAATCATATACAACTAAATCATGTTAGTAGAGTTTTTAGTAGAGCTAAAAACTCTACTAAGTTTTTAGTAGAGCTAAAAACTCTACTAAAAATAAGGAATAATTGAATAGATATTGAATGTTATTAAAACAAAAATATGTTTGTTTTACTATACCTGTTGGGGAGGGAGAGATAGATATAAGATGAATACTAATAAAATTTCATCATATTTTAAAAATTTTTATGTATTCTGATTCTATATTTTATTTGATAAAATTTATATGTATAAATAATACATATAATGCATATACATGGTTATATAGAGATAAATACATAACCATCTCTGATACTTTAGATCTATCCCATTAATTTTTCTGCTACATCAATTTTTTTGGACATTATTCCCATTGAGAGTCAGAGTCTGTTTCCACACTCCTTGAAACTGTGTGAAATTTTGTAACTGTTCAAATCAATAAAGAGTGTGGCAGAAGTGTCAGTATGTAACTTCTCAGGTTAGGTCCTAATAGCAATGCAGTTTCACTGGAGTTCTTATTTTTGAAGGCTTCAGCTACCAAGTAAGAAGTTCAGCTTCTCTGAGCCAGACATGTTGTTAGGAAGTCCAACTTAGCCCAACATGGAAAAGTCCTGCTACTACAGAGAGAGAGAGAGAGAGACATGTTTAGCTAGTCCTTAGCTACAGTGGCATGAGTGCATGAGTGCAGGAGACACAACAGTCCAGCCAAAACATTCCCAAATTGTGACCTAAAGAAATGATAATAAATAATAAAATGGCTGTTATTTTAAGATGCCAATTTTGAGGTTGTCTGGTTACATAGCAACAGTTAATGAGAAGAAATATGAAATCTTTTTCATCAAGGACAGTTTAGCTACTGCTATTGCTAAATGCTTAGTGTGTCTGAGGAGAGCCTGACACTGAGACTTTGATAAAACACCATTATCTAAACTAGCCAGTCACTCACTGATGGCAGTTTGATTGCATTCGATCTCCTTTCACCCTAAGGGAGGGCTGCAGTTTGTCCTTACTGGAACTGATATCTATTCTAGACATAGCTTTGTCCTTTCTTCCTAGGGTGCTTCTGCCTCCACCATTGTCTGAAGGCTTATAGATGGCCTGAGGAACTACCATGATATCCTTCTATTATATATCTGATTTCATTGCAAAGATGGTATAACAATAAGCACATAAAGAAAAGATCCATTGTTATTCATGTCAAAAATATAAGTGGTTTAATAGAATGTTCCTGTAATTCTTGAAAATCTCTAACATTACCGTGTTAGTGGTACTGTTGATGAAAGATGAAAAAGTCACAATAAACCAAATTTGAAGCATACTTTGTTTAGAAACTGCCAAGTTTTGTAATATAGTAGTCTGCCCTTACCCATGGGGGATACCTTCCAACTCTCTTAGTGGATTCCTGAAACTGCAGATAGTGCTAAAGTCTGTATATCCTATATTTTTTCCTGTAAAAAAATATATAATATATATATAATTATATATATGGATTATATATATATATGTAATCTCCATATATTGAAACACTCAGATGCAGCTGGCCTAACAACAAAATAATAGGTCCTCAGCTAAGTGGCCAACTCAGGATTAACAACCTAAAGATGCTGTCTTCCAGAATGTGGAGTATATACCAAACCTGTAATTGATATGTATGGTGCTATGTGCTCTATAGTTAAAATGAATGGGTTTCGTAGTAAGGACAGAAATGAGTGGAACCTTCACTATCGTTATTAGTCACAACATCAGTGTGTAAATTTGTACTTGCAATCTATACAATTTTACACTCTGCCAGTGTAGAGATTTGAGTTCATCAAGAAGATCATGGTTCTACTCAAGGAAACTCTGAAGACTGTCCCACTTTCTAATAATTCCCAATTTGATACATTCCCCAGTTTCCTTGTTTCTCCCAAGAACCACTCTGCGCAAACCTACATTCTATAACAAGACCATCTCAGCTCCTTACAAAGACACCCTACAGTTCCATGCCTAGATATTCTCTCCTCCTTCAGCAAGCTAATAAATCTTTTATTTCAAGTGTGTACCTAATCATCATCATCTGTGGAGATTACCAATATATTTGAGCTCATCATTCAAAATTGAAATCTGATAAGCAGGAAAAAGATGTTGTTTAGACAGTCCTTGGGATCTTTGAATCACACCATTTGGATTAATGGTAATTTGCCTGTAATAAAAAGCATGCTATTATATCTGGGACCAATTAAATCTGGAAATTGTGCTCTATACTAATTACATATATATGGTATTTCTCATACCATACCTATTATTACATGATCTAGGAAGACAATGGTTTTGTAAGTCAAGTACTTTGTAAGTCCTTTTGAAAGTCCTTTTGTAAGTCAAGTACTTTTATTATAGAATTTGAAGAGGAACCGACATACATTTAAACTAAATCATCACTGCATTTTTAGTTTAAAACATTTTCTGTGCCATCTGTCTTACATGTGGCTGCAAGATTGACTTGGTTTCATCTGAGGAGTTCTTCCCACAAAAATCAGAGAAGGGCAACAACTGTATTATAGTTAATAGGATCAAAATCCCAGCTGTTTTTTTAGATTTGTCTCAGATTTTCTTGTGGCCTAAAATATTAATACTTAGGAACCCCTGTTTTCAAGGGTGACCCAAGTATTTGCAGGTAACTGAAACTTCTGAAATCAAAACCACAGAAAAGAGGTGACTACTACATAAGATTTCAGAGCAATGTAAAAGCCAAATGATTGCCTTTCTGGATTCACATCAAATCATAGTGAACCCAAAATCCAAACAAGTGCTCACATTGGCATTAAATAAGTTCATATTGATTCACAAATAAATTCATGTTGATTGATAAATAGTTGACATTAAAATATAAATGTATGTTTACCCATGTTACTTTACTGTTATAGCCAATTAGGAAGCTTAATGAAGCCAGCAGCGTGTAGAGTAGGTTTTAGGAAGATGTGCACAACAATAAGCTGTGTAGATATTTGCAGTGAATATATATCTCTCTTTTCATATCTGCACTATTGGCATTTCAAATATTGTAATAAATGAAATTCTAATGAAAATATCCAAAGACTTGTTTAGAATTCCTCTTTTGTCTCTGCACTATCTATCATAATCAAAATGAAATTTGGACATCATTATTGCAGTACTTCTTGTTACAAAATTATTTTTGTAATCCTAATATAGCAGTTAAATATCCCCATGGGGAATTTAATTTTGATTTTTTATAGCAACAGTAAAAACAATATATTCTGACAAAGTTAAATTGTCTGTGACTATTCAGACAACACATGGAATTCATTCCAACTATCCTCCCTCCAGGAGTCAAATGTCATGTTATAGAATCAGCATAAGAACAATAGAATAAATGGGGTGTATAATAATACATTTTGTCTTTTTAAAAATTCATTTATACTCTTATATTTTATAGTATTCTGATATCTTCCATAAATTAAGTACTGAATTATTCTTTCAAACTATAACACAGATATATAATCCATGTTGATTCATATTATGTTTATAGAAATCATTTTCCCAGTGATAAGGACTTAGTTTTGCACTCCAAGCAGTAACTATATGGGTTTCAAATAAAAAAAGACATTGCAACAAGAAATTAATTCTTCTTCTACTTATAAAAGCGTATCATCAAATTTAGTGTTATTTATTAAGTGCTCCTTAGAAATGATGTAATGCTGCAGTTAATAAAAATGTGAACTATGGATTGTTTTACAGATATATATTTTAATCTTCATTATGATCTTTTAATTTATCAATACACAATGGCTTGAAGTGCACAGATAAAAAAATTCTCAAGATTATAGAGGAAAATGCTCTGAGACCTTGCATATGCTATGCTAAAATATATATAGATCTTTTACAATTAGACCGATTCCTCTATAAATGTTTATATAATATATTAAAAGTTGTATAAGCAAGGGAAAGAGATATATTTAGCATCGAAGGCACTCATGGTAAAGCATAACTGTTAGATATTGAGTTTCTGAAATTTATATGTAAATATTTAGTTAATAATTTCTTGGATACCAGAGTGATTTTATAAAGTTACTATTTTAAGTCATTGTATTAATTTGGCCAAAGATTTAATGTCCTTTTTTTAACTTGGTGGAGTTTTTCATTTATTAAAGTGATAAAAAGTGGTATCTTATTTTTTAAGCCCTAAAATAAGATTTTTTTCTCGCTTTTGATGAATTCCTTCTTCCAGTATTCTGTGTGCCCATTTGTGAATGACTCAGTAGCTCATGCTTAGTAATCCCTAGTCAATAAATTTTACCACATGTCTGCTAATGCCCTCACCTCATTTAACACCAACTTTATAGTGTTATTCCAAACTCAGAGTTACATTCAACAGCAATATAAATCAGAAGAAGGGATGGGAAACCAAAACCCATAGTACAGATGAGTGATTTTTTATCATGAGTTTATTACCACTTGGTGACTTAAGTGATTAATTCTCTAGACAGGGTTCCTTGGAATTAGTATATTTGATCTCACAAACACCAAAAAAAATAATCTCTTTAAAACCAGGTTTCTTCTTATCACTTCGCATTACAATTCTGTCCTCTTCAAGGGCCTCTGAAATATTCCTCAGCAGTATTACAGTTGGAACACTCATTAGTCTCACCTGACTTCTTGGGCTCTGCATATATCCTGGGGCTAGGTAAACTCATGATTATGATCATTTTTGTCAACATCAGCCACTCTCCAATATGTAAACTCATTCAGCCATCTCCAGCCAATATTACCATATAATTTTACTTGCAAGTATGACCCTATATTCCCCTACATGCCCCTTTTCTTTGTCCCATTGCTGACATAGCATTCTTTGTATTAAGGTATTAATTCTGTAAATTAACACCTTTATAAATTAATTCTTCACAAAAAATAAGGATGACTTTCATCCTTATTCCCATAAAAAAAACATGACTTTCCTACAAGAACAGTATTTTCTCATAAATGCTCTCATGTAATTTTTGTTCATTGACCGTATACACCGCAGCTTCCAGGCTATAAAACCAGCATCTGCACATGCCTCATTACCACCGTGGGCTTCAAACTCTTCAGATTCCTCTTTTGAATAAAAAAAAAAAAAAAAAAAACATCCTCTTCATTTCACAGTTATGTTTACTTATACCTTTCTCTTGCTTGCTCTTTTTTGATATTATCTGCTTGCTACCCTTTATTCCTACGTCCATTGATAAATAGCTGTGGAACCAAGGTGATAGTTTTTCTCTTTAATTCAAGTAAAAGTTTTATTTTGGAAAAGTGTAACATTCATGAACGTGACCTACCTATCCAATGTCTCAGCCATAACATTTCTTAACTCTCCAAACTTCCTATAGACTATGCTTTTACATTACTTCAGTCTTCCACTCCTGTTAACATAGTTATATACTGAATTTATACAAGTTAATAAACCTTGAAATTGGATCTTTTTTCTCAACAAACCTCTGCTTCTACCTCTATCCACCAGCCTTTTTATGGCTTTATTTCATTCCCTATGCAGCTAGATTCCATTGTACAACAAAACAAACAAGTAATTGCCAGCATCCTCAGCATTCTAAATCTTCTGTATTTCCACAAACCTGCTTTGTATCATCAGCCTGGAATTAATGCAACTAATATTGATTCCTTCTCTGCATCATAACCGTACTGCTTGCTACTAGCTAGCAAACCCTTCAGACTCTATTTTAAAATTGTCTTCTAAAATAACTTTGCTATTTATAATTATTGAGTAATTGCTTTGAATATGTTTGCCATCTATCTCTATTTTGATACCTTTTCAAGCATTTTTTTATTTTAAAATATTGAAGTGGAAAACTTTTTGTTATATCAATACATTCTATAATGCTACGTCAGGGTTTTCAGTGTGCTCACCACCAGGGCAGTGTTCATTGTACCCTCTAAATAAGGAAATTATGCAATCAAGAGGTGTGGTAAATACAAGATGTTTGAGGCTGCTGCCAGTGTAACATGACATACTGTTTTACAGTACTCTTTTTTTTTTATAAGAAAGAGTGCACTCTAAAATAAGGATAAAAAGTATGCTATAGTGAATACATAAACCAGTAACATAGTTGTTTATTATTAAGTATTATGTACTATACATAATTATATTCACTATACTTTTATATGACTGACAGTGCAGTAGATTTGTTTATACCAGCATTACCACAAACACATGAGTAATGTGTTGTGCCTTTTCTAATTGATAGAGGATCTAAGTAAAAGGAAAAACATCCCATACTCATGGATTGGTAGAACCAATGTCATTAAAATGTCCATTCTGCTCATAGCAATTTACAAATTCAATGCAATTCCCATCAAAATACCAACATCTTACTTTAAAGATCTAGAAAAAATAATTCTAAACTTAATCTGGAACCAAAAAAGAGCATGATTATTAAAGCATTCTTAGGCAAAAACAGCAAATCTGGAGGCATCACATTACCTGACTTCAAATTATTCTATTAATACAAGTCTATAGTAAACAAAACAATATGGTACTGGTATAAAAGTAGAGACATAGACCAATGGAACAGAATACAGAGCCAGAAATAAAACCATATATTAATAGCTATGACCAACTATGACCAGCTATGATATTCAACAAAGCAGACAAAAACGTACACTAAGGAAAGGGTGCCCTGTTCAATAAATGGTGCTGGGAAAATTGGATAGCTACATGCAGAAGAATTAATCAAGGCCCATATCTCTCACCAAATATAAAAATTAATTCAAGATGGACTAAAGACTTAAATGTAAGACGTGAAACCATGAAAATTCTAGAAGAAAATGTAGGAACAACTCTTCTAGACATCAGCCTAGGCAAAGAATTTATGACTAAGACCCCAAAGGCAAATACAGCAACAACAAAATCAATAAATGGGACTTGCTTAAATTAAAAAGCTTTTGTACAGCAAAGGAAGTAATTAACAGAGTAAACAGGCAACCTACAGAATGGGAGAAAATATTCATAAACTATACATTCTACAGAGGATGGATTTCCAGAAAACCAGCAAGGAAAAAACCAAACAATCTCATCAAAAAGAGGGCAAAAGATATGAACAGAATTTTTCAAAAGAAGATAGACAAATGGCCAACAGACATATAAAAAATGTCAGGATGGCCATTACTAAAAAATCAGTAAACAACAGATGCTGTCATGGATGCAGAGAAAAAGGTATGCTTATACACTGTTGATGGGACTGCAAATTAGTAGAACTTCTATGGAAAACAATACAAAGATTCCTCAAAGAACTGTAAGTAGACCTACCATTTGACCCAGCAATTATACTACTGGTTATCTACCAAAGGAAAGAAGTTATCATATCAAAAATACACCTGTATCCAAATGTTTATCACACCACAATTCACAATTGCAAAGATACAGAATCAGCTTAAGTGCCTATCAATTCATAAATTGATAAAGAAAATGTAGTATGTATATATCATGGAGTACTACTCAGCCATAAAAAGGAATGAAATAATGTCATTTGCAGCAACTTGGATGGAACTGGAGACCATTATCTTAAGCAAAGTATCAGCAATGGAAAAACAAACACCGTATGTTCTCACTGATAAGTGGGAGTGAAATGATGGGTACACATGGTCATAAGTGATATAAAGGACATTGGAAACTAAGAAGGAAACTAAGAAGGGGGAAGGATGGGAGGGGGTTGAGAGATAAAAATCTTACCTATTAGGTGCAATGTACACTTTTCTGGTGAAGTCCTGACTTCAGGATTGTACAATTCATCCACGTAACAAGAACACTTGTACCCCCTAATATTTTGAAGCAAAAATTATAAAATATGTATGTATATATGTTTGTCCAGGTGCAGTGGCCTGTGCCTGTAATCCTAGCATTCTGGGAGGCCAAGGAGGGAGGATCACTTGAGGTCAGGAATTTGAGACCAGCCTGAGCAAGAACGAGATCCCGTCTCTAATAAAAATAGAAAAAATTAGCCACAAGCAGTGGCTCACACCTATAGTCCCAGCCTATAGTCCTAGCTACTGGGGAGGCTGAAACAGGAGGATCACTTGAACCCAGGAGTTCGAGGTTGCTGTGAGCTATGGTGACACCACTGCACTCTAGTACAGGCAGCAGAGAGAGACCCTGTCTTGAAAAACACACACACACATATGCATGCACACACATATGCACACACACACACACACACAGACACACACACATATATATTCAAGTCCTAACATCAGGTACCTGTGAATATAACTTCTCTGGAAATAGGATCTTTGTAGATGTAATCATATTAAGACGAAGTCATACTGGATTAGGGTAGACTCTAATACAGTGGATGGGGACCTTATAAGAAAAGAGAAATTTGGACAGAGACACACAGGGAGACTGCCACATGATGCGGAGACAGAGATTGAAGTTATGCTGCCACAAACCAAGGAATACCAAAGATAGTTAGCAACCACTAGTAGCTAGAAGAGAAGCATGTAACAGATTTTCCTTCTATGCCCCACGGAGGAGCCAATCCTGCCAGCACCTTGACTTTAGATTTCTTGTTTCCATTCCTATGAGACAAAAAACATTTGCATTATTTTAAGCCATCAAGTTTGTGGTACTTTGTTATGGCAGTGCTAGGAAACTAATATACCATCATATCAAGTTTATTATTATAAAGGCACTAATATAACTTTAGGTATTCATGATGACAATGATATTTATATTTATATTTCTTCTTGTCATTTTTAAGTAGTGTTTTTCTAGGAATTTGTTCAAGTAATTTTCTTATTCTAATGAAATTGCCCATTATATCATTTTATTATTTTAATACCCATAGGATCTGAAATACAGTAATGTTTATTTATTCTTATATTGGTAATTAGTACTTTTACTAAACAATCTGGCTAAATTTTTATCAACTTTAATAACCTCAAAAAAACTAATTTGATTTTATTAAATGACTATACATCACAGTTTCTGGTATATGATTAATTTCTG
This sequence comes from Avahi laniger, assembly GCA_963575035.1. NCBI lineage: Eukaryota > Metazoa > Chordata > Mammalia > Primates > Indriidae > Avahi > Avahi laniger. The sequence continues at coordinate 16,245 of CAUYSK010076333.1, forward strand.
ATCTTATTTTTATTATTTTCATCTTCCTACTAAGCTTAAGTTTAATTTGCCATTATATTTCTAACTTAATGAGATAGACACCTTAATTCTTGATTTTCATTTTTTTTTGTTCTAAGAGATATATATAGCTTAAGGCGATAAATTTTTCTCTAAACACCATTTTTATTTGTTGTGTTTGGTTTCTCTGTTCATTTAGAAGTATTTTCTAATTTTATTGTGATTTCTTCTTTGATGTATAAGTTATTTAGGAATATTTTCTTAATTTCCAAACATTAGGGCTTTTCTAGTTATAGAAAAATGTTATTCATTTTTACTTTAACGTCATTGTTCATATGCATGATTTAAATAATTTGAAGTTTGTTGAAAATTGCTTTATTTTTTAGCATTTGATCAATTAAGTAAAATTTCCATGTGTTTTAAAAGAATGTGTACTTCTTAGTGCCCTGCTTATATGTGCTAATTAGGTCAAGTTTGTTGATATTATTCAGATATTCTAAATGGTTCCTAAATTTTTTTGTCTGCTTGTTTGATCAGTTACTTCCACTATGTTTGTGGATTTGCCTATTTCCTATTCTATTATTTTTTACTCTTTTAAAATATATTGTTATATCTTTTTTATGAGTTGATCTTTTTACTTTATCTCTTCCTCTTTAGTAATGCTCCTTGCATTAAGCTGCAATTGATTATTATTGGTATGGCTTCATCTGCTTTTATTTTCCATTATGTATAATATGGTATATGTTTTCTGTTCTTTCATCTTCAACCCCTCTATGTTCTTATATTGGATGGATGTCCCTTGTAAGCAGAATGGAGATGTGTTTTCTTTTTAACCAGCTTAAAATTTCCAAGACCATATCCCTCTGCAGCACAATAAAGGTCAGAAGAAAAACTCTCCTACATGAGTAGCCTTATGCTCCATTGGTGAAGGAAGAAGAAAAACAACAGTCCCCTCCCTTTCCAAAAGAGAGAGAGACAGAGAGACAGAGAGAGACAGAAGAAAAAAAATTGCTTTTGATGTGGGAAGGAAAGGCTACTGAGTTCTCACCCTAACCTTTTAAAACCTAAATGAATCTTTACAAAGAACAAATAGACCTAATGGCTCTGGATTATGACCTACAGCCATCTCCAAGATGTCAATTTCATACGTTTTGAAATGTAAATGCCTAAGAAGATAATGATCTAGTCTGATTTACATCTGGGAATTAACTTAGGGACCTATTCTGGGCTGTAATATTTGGTCCTCCTGAATGAGAGTAATTAAGCAGATGAATGGCTAAATGGTTAAAGATCTAAGATATGTTAAAAGTAAAATGCTTCTAGAAAAAGTGAAAGCAAACAGTCTATCTTTATATTGTATACAATTCTTGTCTCAGAAACCTAAGACTTTTTTACAGGAGCATTAAAAATTCAAGAGAAGTTTTATTTTCCCATACTCTTATTTTATTGGTATGTTTATTTATATCGAATAGATGTAATACTATTAGTGGGGTTTGTACCTATCTTCCTATTTGTTTTCCTATTTGTTTTCTATTTGATCCAACAGTTGTATGTTCCTGCTTTCTTTTTTCTTTCCATCTTCTTATTAATTAGCTTTTTTCAATATTCAATTTTGCCATTCTATTAGCTACACAGATACACATTTCATTATTACTAGAGATTACATGCACTGTTGAATACCTTAAGGGGAAAACTGTTGTGTGCAGGCTTACTTCTATTTATCTCTATTCTTTTTAAGATAGGACCTCTTTTTTCTATGGGAAAGAGATGAAGATCTTGACTTCTTATGTCATGGTTGCCTTGATATTAACACTCATCTGGCTTGTCAGCCCATCCTTCCACCCAGAGACTTCTGACGTATTTCTTTTTGTGCAGTCTTCTGGGAACAAATTGCTGAAGACAAAAGATATACACACAAAAAATTGGGTTCACCTCAAAGAAATTCATTTCTTCTAAGATCTTGACCCTTCAAGCTCTGTATGTCTTAGCAGTTCTCTGATTCCTTTAAACTGAATTTTAAAAAATATATATTATTGTTATTTTTATGTCTGAGCACTGGTCTGCTATATTAGTCTGCTCTGACTGCTCTAACAAAATATCCTAGACTGCGTGGCTTAAACAACAGATATTTATTTCTTATATTTCTGAAGACTGGGAATTCCAAGATCAAGGTAAATGTTGATTCAATTCCTAGTGATGACCCTCTTCCTGACTTCCATATAGTTGCCTTTGTGCTGTGTTCTCATATAGTGGGGAGGAAGAAAGTAAGCTCTCAGGTGTTTCTTCCTATAAAGCCACTGATTTTATCCTGAGAGCCCTACTCTCATGACTTCACCTAACCCTCATTACTTCCCAAAGGCCCCATTTCTAAATACAGTCATGTTTGGAGCTTAGGACTGCAATATATGAATTTTCGGTGGGACATAGTTAAGTCCATAGTATTTGTGTACATAATATTCCATCACAGATGGAAGACGGTGAATAGTCAGGCAGAAGAAATAAAATGTTTCTGAGCAACGGGAGTTTGAAGTAGAGAAGAATGCTTGTGATTTACAGTGGAAAGACCTCAAAAAAAGAGGAGAAAAGTATAACAGGATCTGCTCCAGGAGAAAAGAAAATCAGCTCATATCAAAGACAACTCTTATCACACTTGGGTGTTTCTTGGACTATGTTGCTCATTTTATCAAATGTGCTTGGGAGAAATCTGGGAAGACGAAGAGTTAGGGTCCAAGGAGTTATCCATCTATCCACTGTTTTCTCACCTATAGAGAGAAGTAAAGTGGCTTGGGTTACTGGTACACAGAATATTTGCTAGTAGAAAGAATATACAAACGTTTATGCTTAGGCCTGTTGATTTATTATAAATGTGTTATCTCCTCAGAATTTTTTGATTTAAATGATTATGTCATGTGCCATTGGCTTAGCTTTTTATTGCCTCTATTTGAGGCAAATATCTGCAAAAAGTGTAAAGATTGTTGTTGTTGCTTCTTTATCTCTTCTGCAATCAGAAGTCTCCTGACATGTTGGGGTTGCTATGGTCCTAAAATGTCATTGAGACTTATTCCTTTCCACCCTCTGTATGAGCTGAGGTATTACAAATAGTTTGACTCTGTAGGAGCAAGTATCAACTATAATTGTTTATTTCCTCTTTTTTTAAAAAATATATCCTGGACTTGACACTTCTTGTAATTATTTTGGTATTTCCTGCACAACCAGCTTTAAAGACATAAATATTGGAAGCTAGCATTCTGGCCTCGTGTTTGTTCTTTATCAGGCCTAATACTCTGTATTGTTTAAAGGACAGGCTAACCTACTGTACTGAAACTCCAAACTTATAAGTCTATAACAAGTTAGTATCTTATTTCTTTCTTGCCTAACAATCCAGATATTTTGAGAAGCTACTTATAGACATACTAATAAGTGGTTCTGCTCTACAAAGCCATCTAAACACCCAAGTTACTTTCACCTTATTGCTCTGCCATCTGCTAGGTTTTGTATCTGCATAGTCAGTGATGATTAGAATTTTTATCACTAGTACACACTATTATATAGCAGCTTTGGAAGTTGAAAAGAGAGAAAGGATTACCCTTCTAATCACTTTTTGGTTAATAGTCAGACATTGTACATATTGCTTTTGTTCATATTCCATTGGTTAGAAATTAACCATATAACCAAATGCATTTGCAATAGGGCTGGGAAATGCAATTTCTAGTTGGGTGGCCATGGGCTTGGCTAAAACTTGGGAAGTTCTATTCCTGAAGATAAGAGGGAAACACTTTATATAAAAGATAATTTTTAGTCTCTGCCCCTGAGTCTGTTAGTAATTCCTGATTTTCTTATGTTAAATAACAATTTGGTTGTCCAAAGACTTTGAAGAACTGCCAGAATTTCTGTTGGATCTCTGCAATCTCAAATCTCTCTGTTATACCCTTTCAATCTCAAAGGGATTAGAATTTTAATTTTTATATTTTCAGTCATTTTAGATTCTTACTTGGCAGTAATAGAATAGGCTGGGAATCTTGGTTTGGTGGTAAAATTATAAGATTTCTTTCTGTGATGTGAGTTCGATACAAGTCTGATTAAACCAGTACTTTGGCTGACACTTATGTCAGTTGTAGCAGAAGTAAAAATAATATGAAAATTTCATAGATAGGATATAGAAGATGTTATGGACTGAATTGTATATGCCAAAATGCTTAGGTTGAAACCCTAACCCTCAATGTGACTTTATCTGGAGATAGGGATTTTAAGGAAGTAATTAGGATTAAATGAGGTCATAAGGGTGAAGTCTTAATCCAATAGGTGTGATGTCCTTATAAAAAGAAGAGACACTAGGAATGCACATACACAGAGAAAAGGCCAAATGAGGACACAAGAAAGCAGCCCTCTGCAAGCCAACAACAGAGGCCTCAAGAGAAACCAACCCTGCTGGTATCTTAATCTTGGACTTCAGACTCTGGAACTATAAGAAAACAAAGTGTGGAACCACCCTAGTCTGTGTATTTTGTTTTGGAAACTGTAGAAAATGAATAGAGAGGAATAGGAATAGAGGAAAATATGAAGGAAGAGACATGTATTAAATTATATGCACTAGGAAAAGGAAGGAAATTGGCAATGAAATTAAAAAATATAAAATAGAAATCCAATTTAACAAGGGAGGAAAAAATATAATTAGGTACTTTATTAAATTAGAAAAATAAAAGCAAGAAAAAGAAACAACTGACTAAAATCAATAAAAGGAATAAAAAATTAAGTAAGGATTTTAATAAAGTGTTTAAGTTGATATATGTGAAGAGACAATGTTCCCAATAAAATATGGCTCAATGTTCCCAATAAAATATGACTATCAAATTTGGCTTTATATGTACTATATATGTATAGATTAGTCAGTTTCTCAGAGCTTCTGATACTTACATATCTTGATTATCCATATTTATGCTTCAGAATAGGAGATATGATAATGAATCAAGAATGTTATGTTTCTGGTTTTGGTGAGACTTAATTTGGAAAAAGAAACGAAAAGAAAAAGTAAGAATAAGAATGTTATGTTTCTATTGTCAATAATGTTACAAACTTGTTTGACATATATAAATGTTCCCTGTTTTCATTTGTATCTATGATTAGAATTTTACTACATTTTTCATGTTTTCAATTATAAGTAAGGGTTTTTTAAATACTAAAAATATAACATATTGAAATTGTATGCAGGAATAAAATTATTTCTTTTATTTCAAATGAAGTAAATTATGTGTGTGCACTTGTGACAGCTACAGATTCACTTGAAGCTCTTTAAAAATAGTACTATAGTAATCCATCTAAGATTTTTTTACATTAAAACATTTATCCAAGCTCCATTTTTTTTTTCACCTGAGCTTTTAAGGAAAATCTTTCCCATTGTGAGCAGTGCTTATCTTTAGGATGAGTTTCTATACAAGAGTTCATCAGCATTACATATGATGTTGAAAGTGTTCTTGCTGAAGTCAGCAATAACTATAACTGCTACACTGCCAAAGGCAATGGCCTGTTTTCCTTCTCGCTCTTCATGTCTCTTGCATTTGACACTGTTTATTCACTTTTCTTTCCTAAAAGTTTTCTCTCCTGGGATTCTATGAAACTCACCAATCTTTATAAGCTCATTTTTAATCCTGTCAGCCATATGTAACTGACACCTATACATTTATTATTGGTTCTCTGATTTTTGTATTTTTCTTAAAAAGACCTTACCTATGTAGCTTCAAGAATTATTATCAAAGTTTCTATTGGGGAAACAGCTTGTGTTTAGGAAAATATAATATTCTACCTGAAGACACACACATACATAAACACACACACACACCCCTCTAGTTTATTAGATTTCTAATTCGCAGAACAAAAGAGAACTAGGAGTTAGGAGAACAGAAGAAAGAAGAGAGGATGAGAAGAGAGATGGGGTATTTGATTAGTATTTGATTAATGTTGCTCATTTTATTTTGAGTTAACTCTCTGCTTTTTCTCTTATCTTTATCCAGTTTAAATACTTCACATTCAGAATTAGGCTGGTAGTTTTATTTTATTAAAATAATGTGTAGTTATATAAAGAAAAGCTGAGTTTTGCTGATGATATGATATTATATCTAGAAAACCCCAGGGATTCATCTAAGAGACTCCTAGAATTGATAAATGAATTCAGTAAAGTTTCAGGATACAAAATCAATACACACAAATCTGAGGCATTCATATATGCCAATAACAATCGAGCCGAAATTCAAATCGAAAACGCAATACCTTTTACAATAGCCTCAAAGAAAATTAAATATCTAGGAATATATTTAACGAAAGATGTGAAAGACTTATACAGGGAGAACTGTGAAACACTAAGAGAAGAAATTGTAGAAGATGTAAACAGATGGAAAAATCTACCTTACTCGTGGATTGGTAGAATCAATATCATTAAAATGTCCATACTACCTACAGTGATTTACAGAATTAATGCAATCTCTATCAAAGTACCATCAGCATTCTTTACAGATCTAGAAAAAATAATTCTATGCTTTGTATGGAACCAGAAAGACCTCGTATAGCCAAAGCAATCTTAAGTAAAAAGAACGAACTGAGAGGTATCAGTTTACAAGACTTCAAGCTGTACTACAAGGCTATAGTAACTAAAACAGCATGGTACTTGCACAAGAACAGAGACATAGACCTTTGGAATAGGACTGAGAATCCAGAGGTGAAACCATTCACATATGGTAATCTAGTCTTTGAAAAAGCAGATGAAAATATACACTGGAGAAAAGAATCTCTTTTCAATAAATGGTGCTGGGAAAATTGGATAGCTACATGCAGAAGAATGAAACTGGGTCCCCATCTCTCATCTTTCACAAAAATCAATTCAAGATGGATAACAGATTTAAACCTAAGGCATGAAACCTTAAGAATTCTAAAAGAAGATGTTGGGAAGACACTTTCAGACATTGGCGTAGGCAAGGAATTCTTGAAGAACACCCCCAAAGCATTCACCGCAGCAAAAAAATAAATAAATGGGATCTGATCAAATTAAAAAGCTTTTGCATGGCCAAGGAAACTATCATTAGAGTGAATAGACAGCCTACAGAATGGAAGAAAATATTTGCTCTCTACACATCCGATAAAGGGCTGATAACAAGAATCTATCTAGAACTTAAAAAAATCAACAAGAAAAAAATTAAATTTCTTTTAAAGTTAAAAGAAATTAATCTTTGTTTCAAAGAAAATACTTTAATATATATTAATATTTTTTCTTTATAGAATATCAATAGTCATAACATATTATATATATACACACATATACATATATATATATAAGTGGATATATGTGTATTTGTGTATGTGTGTTAGTTTAACTATTTAATAGAAAAAGGGGCCCAGAAAATAAAAATGCTTAGAAAACACAAAGGTCATTGTGTGACTATACAGTGATGTCTCCTTGGTAATCTTACCTAAAATTTCATCATCTTGACCCAACATTTTGTATTCTTCTTCCCTATTATATGCCCTCTGGCTTTATATTAGCACTATTACTACATCTTCTGGTAGAATATACTAGTTATGGGATAAGACATTTTTTATGTTTTATTTATTGTTGTTTGTATAGTACCTAAAAAATCATCTCTATATCTGACACATAGTGACAAAAATATTCAATCGATACATGAATAGATATTTAACTTCCCTAAAAATATTCATACACAGATATTTTGAGTGAAGTATTGCTTCTTTTGTTTCTTATTTGACATAGCTATATATTGTTGCTATTTATTTGTGTACTGGTTATTAACTTGTTTGCCTAATGTGATAGTATGTCGCTTATTTATAACTTAGGTGGTGTCAAATTTGCAGAGGGAGTAATCTATTTTTTAAAATGCTTTCTAATACATATCATCTCCTTACAAATAAGAACATTGTACAATCTTTCTGATCACTGTTCACAAGTTTTTACTTTTCGGTTTCTTTTTTTTTTTTCCCCTAATGAGGAGGAATGGGCATTTCAGAAAATGCATCCCAATAAGATTTTAAAATATTGATTTTACCACCAAGTTTTATTGTTGTATTATATCATCAGTAATACTTACCCAAAGCACAAACTATGAGACCAGTGTTATGGATGTCACATAAACAAAATAATTTCCTGAGCTGAATTTTAGGTTGTTTACCATTACTTTGGTTTCTTGCTGTGCAAGAAATATATGCCAAACTGAGTTTCAGGTATGTGCTGAATACAGAATGTCAGAATGTGGTTTTTATAATAAAAAAAATTGTGGCCTGATTTGGATTTGAAGATGAATTTTGAGGACTCTACTATATATTTTTTTTTCTTTTTACTTTTGGTATTTGTTTTTCCAGCTGAGTCAACTGGAATTACATTTTTCAATACGACGTGAATTTTACCAGATGTCCTCTCCACTGCTATTCATGTACAGCCCGTGAATTACCAGAAGGAAAGGCATTTGTACTGTCTTGCCACACCCCGTCGCCAGTCTCCCACTGGTGTCCTGGCAAATAGTAGTGCCCTGTTTGCTTCTGTACTAAGTCTGATCCCCTCCCTCTTGTTCACCTTGGCATCTCTACATCCTTTTCCAGTGAAATCTTTCTGGGTGACTATGTAGTTCATTACAAACAATCTAACATATGCCAAGTATTAAGAATATAATGTATTATAATTTCAGTATACTACTATTTTAACAGGATTTTTTTGGATTTAAAATGCTGAAGTTTGAACAGAATTACCTTCAACAGGCTAAGAAGAAAAAATAAAAAAATCTGGATAATGCTGTATTGAATACTTGAAATTTGCTAAGAAATTTGATCTTAATTGTTCTTACAACACACACAAAAATCATAAACATGTGAGGGGATGGATGTATTAATTATCTTGATTATGGTAATCATTTCACAATGTATACATATATGTATATAGAAACATCACCATGTGTATATTAAATATAAATAAATTTTATGTGTCAAATATACCTCAATAAAACTGGAAAAAAAAGAAAAACATCTTCAGGAGGGGATGCATTCACTATTCAAATAACATAATCCCATCCCAAAAATATATAAAGATTTTTGTGTGTGTATACAAGTACTACATAATGATATTCTGATAAAAATTATAATGTTATGCCTCTATAATTTAATTTAACTTTAGGAAAAACATGTGGGTATATACATATACACACATTTTCATTATCTACATGCCTTTCGATAGAAACCCTTATGTCATTTCATTGCACTGACTGATTAATTTAGGAATATGTATTACTTTCCGTTTCTGAAAGTGTAATGTGAAGGTAATATGAAGAAATTTTTAGGTAGTGTGAAGAACTTTTTAAAATAAAATAGGTAATATTAGTGGTCTGAGTCTCCTTTGTAAATACAATATTTTCAGAGATATTTATGACTATAGTTCATAAATACGAGATTTAAATATTATATTTACAGTTATATTCCAATGCTAAAATTCTCCTAGAATCTGTCTTCTTGCTCAGGTTAAACTATCATGCTAGAATTCTAGACATTAGAATAGAAGATGAGAAAGGAAGGATTTTACAGTATTGAGAGCCAGAACCTCAAGGTTGTTTGTGCTTAAGGACTTACACCATTCCTAACGGTGACTTCATAATCATCATGTCGACAATTACTGATTTACTCTCTCTCTCTCACACTCTCTTTCTTTCTCTCTCTCTCTATATAAGTGTGTGTTCATATACATATATTTATTAATATATTCTGTATGTAATTAATACATATTTATTATGCATATAAATACAGACATTTTATACATATATAGTGAGAGAGAGTTTGAGAGACAATCTTTTGTTTTGATGAGTTCAGGAAACTATTTCAAGTTTAAACTTCATGGATTAAAAGAGCAAATCATTATGGATCGGATATGGTCAATTTCTTAGCAAAAAAACCCCAAACCCAAAAAGTTCTCAATTTGGAAATAATCAAAGTTTTTGTTTTAGCAACATTGGGAAACCTGTCTTCTATTCTTTGGTTATCTCCATGCTATGTGGCAGCATGATGGGGACAAAAGCTCTGAAAAATAGCGCTATTCCCAGTAGCCAAGATATGGAATCAAACTAAATGCCCATCGACAGACGAATGGATAAAGAAAATGTGGCCTATATCTGCTATGGAATACTGTTCATCCACAACACAGAATGAAATCCTGTCATTTGCAGCAACATGAATGAACCTGAAGAACGTTATATTAAATGAAAAAAGCCAGCCAGGCACAGAAGGACAAACACTGCACAATCTCACTAACATGTGGGATCTACAAAAGTTGATTTCATAGCAAGGGTAAAACAGTGGTTACCAGAAGCTGGGGAGGGTAGGGTGGAGGGGAGACAAGGAGAGGTTGGACAATAAGTATGAATTACAATTGCACAATTGCACAGAAAGAATAATTTTTGATGTATTCTTAGACAGTAGCATAACTATAGTAAATAACAATAAAGTGCATATTTCATAACAGAAGAGAACATTTTGATTGTTATCATTACAAACATATAATAAATGTGTAAAATAGTATGGAAATTACCCCAATTTGATCATTATACTATGTACACATGAACTGAAATATCACACTGTAGCCAATAAATATGTTCAATTATTTTGTGTCAATTATGAATGAAAGCTAAATTTAAAAAATAAATAAATAAAATTTTAAGCAAATGCATTCATCAGGTATCCTCACTCTTACTCAAATTGCAATAACTACAATCACAATTTAATTCTGTTTAATATCTTTCAAAAAGGATTTCAACATAAGTAATGCATTATGACAAAATATTAAAACTTCTTAAAACACCAAACAGATTTGACACTCAGAAAACTGTCTTACACATTTGGGAGCATCAACTAACCTGACTGATCAAGCTAAACAAATCAAAAATGATCACGATATAAGAAAAAAGAATTACAAAATTGATATAATTGATATTACATGAAAATGGTAGACTATTCAAAACAACAGACTTTGGGAAATATATTAATTCTTCTTAATTCTTTAGCACAGAGTAGAAATTCCTCATGAAAGAAAAGAAAATATCCACATAATTTTTTTCCTTTTATTTTCTCATTTACTTTAATGAATAAGTGTGAAGATAAAAATAAGACAACTGTTGTCAGGTTACACTCTGGCTATGTGTCTTATTAAAATGGCACTATGTTTTGCATTATTTTACATTCATGTGGCATCTAGGTTTTTGAAAATGTACAAAATTCAGTAGTATGGTAGTGAAAAATCAAATTATAATACTTGTATTTAACAAAATCATGTAAGATCCTTGTAAATTGACAAGTATAGGCAAGTAGTTCTCAAACTGGGCATGATTTAGCCCCCAGAAGACATATGAAACTTCTGAAAACATTTTTGATTGCTATGACTGGAGATTTTTACTTTATCTAGTTGTCAGAGGCCAGGATTATCTAGTGCCAAACATCCAACAATGCACAGAAAAGTCCTCACGACAAAAAATTATGTGACCCAAAATCTCAATAGTGCTAAGTTTGAAAAACCATGGTCTAGGCAAAATATTAGTAGAAAAGCATACTTAATATTTTGTCTTTGTTTTTCTGAAAAGCAGCTTAGATTTTCTCCTTAAATTAAATATAGTGGATAAAAGAAGAGTAATTGTAACAACACATTTCCCCATCCTGAATCACTTATAGATAAAACTAAGATAACTTAAAAATGTATAAATACATAGTATTTATAAAATATATTTATACTTTATAAAATCACTAACCAAATTTAGATAAGTAATAGAAAAATAAATATTTTCATGTAATTTAGAGGAAAATATTTATGTGTATTCCTTGAAAAACTATACAAATTTATTCTAAGAAAATGATGAAGTTGAGAGGATGTAAAATATATGAAATTGACAATATAGTGATTATCCATTTACTAAATGTATTTCAACTGAATATTTTGGGTGATTTTACATTTATATTAAAGGAAATTACAAATGTTTGTCTCAAAATAGTATTTTTGATACAAACGTGTATAATTGTAATTGACACTTGCATCATGTTCTATTTAATTTCACCAATAGTCAGCAAATGCAATATCACACTAACAAATGGAAATATATATTTATATAAAATAAATATGTTACTAATAACAAACTTATTCTTTCTGTGATACAATTATGAACTCATCTGAGCAGTGCTTTGGGCTGTAAGATAAGACTTGTTCAAATATTGATCCTAAATAATTAATTATGGCAATATTTAATCTTTATGAAACATGCTATATTTGTTTGAATATGATCAAAAAGAAGAATAATTTCCCTTTAATAGATCGTAAAAAAATGTTTTCTATGAGTTAATAAATTTCTTATGAGCAAAATTAAGCTAAAGTTACTAACCAAGTCCACTCAAAATTAATGTCATTATTTTATTCAAATACTATTTAAAATTTCTTTTTGTATATATAAGTGCAGGTTTTGAAAAATGAAATAACATTATATACATAAGCTTTTTAATGTGATGATTATAAAGATATTTTAGTAAATTAGATCTTTATTTTATTCTATATTAATCTTTCAGAGCCCTAAATTTTGAATATAATGACATAATTTCAAGTAAAATTTTCAAATGCCTTCAATACTAATAATCATAAGTTATTTGCCAATAAATATGAGATTTTCTATACCTCATTAATATTTCATGTGTTTACCTAAAAAACAAAATTCTGTGAAATGTGTGTTTGTGGTTGCATTTATATGTCTATTCCCGCATGTGTGTAGTTATCTCACATATTGGAATTTATGTGAGGAGGATTGTATGTGTGTGAAAACAGTTTTGCGATGAATTAAGTTTAATTGAGATGATTCGATACTTTAGAAAATTGATTCTAATTAATGTCATTCATAGCCATTTAAATGTATACAGAGAACCAATTTGATGATGTATATGCATAGTTTAATTTAGAAAATAAAACTATTATTTTAAAAGTCTTCAGTTTTCAAAAATAACTTTGTGTGTTATGTGTGTGTGTATGTAAGTTAGCATAAATTCCACTGCAGCTACCATTGCGTAAACTGGATTATTCTGAAGTTAATGCATAGAGGCATTATGCCACCTGAATTTCTCAACTTTAGAGATTCCTGTCTCTCAGTTTCAGTGTCATGCTTCCAACCCAATCACTTTAATTTTTTCTTCCTCAAGTAAAGTATCTGAACCTCACACTAAGTGAGAAGAGTTCACTTCTTATACTCTGGAAAAAGCAGAAAGACATATTTTACATGAAGATGGGAGATGTAGGAGAAAAGACGTAGTATTTGGTTATGGTTTCGGGTCTTAGAAATAATTGTCCTCAACTGATTTATTTCGAAGTTATTTGTGAGTATTTTGCATTTATTTGAAGCCACTCTTACTTAAAATATATGAAGCAGTGGCTGATAGTCCCATTTAAAATCATGCCAATGGAAATAAAGGTAACTGTGTTATTATGAAATTGTTATATTTAGCTGTTATTTTGTAACATTTGACTGAAAGTCTTACTTCAGGCTGAATAATATCTATATTTTTGAGTTGAATACTATACAGAACTCTTTCCTTCTCTATTATATTATGTATATATTCATTTTTAATACCAAAGTTTCTAGAGGGAGATTAGTTCTATATCAGAATTATACATTTGGAAGTTTTATCTTATGATTTCAAAAAAGCTAGGTTATTCAACAATGAAGTAACTAAGCTAAGAAAAATATTTCCAGAAGAAAATGAACCTTATCTATATATAAACACAAACTATTATATAACTTGCAAACTTTTATTTCAGAACTATACAATTGTACTAAACAGAAAATATGACCTGGATGTTTATGTACATTTTCAAACCCATAGAACACTGAGACAGTTAGAGATGGGCATGTTGTCATTTGAATAGGATGAATTTTTCTCATTGATGAAAGAATACTTATTTCTTTCTTTCTAGTTCTCTCAGAATATGCTATTTAATTTTTATGTTATAAGCAAACATTTTCATTTGATTAGGTGGGAATTCAGATGATGTGTGAAATCCTAGAAGCATTGTGGCAAAATTGTTCCCAATTTTACGTTTAACTTCTAGTGATGCTCTGTTAAAAATTAGATTTTGTTAACCAAATGCTTTTTTGTCATAAATAATATTTTTCATCTATTTGTACTGCAACCATCCCAGTTCTGACATACAACACTTCACCTATGGGTTACTGTGAAAACCTCATACTTGTTTCTCCTTGTCTGATGTTAGCGCTTACATCCTGAATCTTCCAGAATGCAAACTCATAAAGAAAAATGTAATTTCTAGATGCCAATCCATGTTAATGCCCATGGTCTCATAAAATAGAACTTGAAATTAGCTAGAAATTTAATTTTTCCCTTTTTTCTTTTGCCTATGGGTGAGTGTATGCATGTGTTAGTCAATGAGATTCTGCTCTTAATGAGAATATTTATGCTTTGAGAAATGTCTTAACAACATATGAATACAGACATACACATACACACATACACATGCACACATATACACGCCCCTATACAATGAGTACAAATTATTAACAGGTGATTTAAATTTTCTCAAGTTGAAAGAACTTCAAATTCTAAAAGGAAGCTCCTCTTAACGAAAGAGCACCTAAGAAAGGAATACCCACTGTGGGATGTGGAAGACTTGGAAAGTATAGTTATTTAAATCCCTGAACAAATGTATATTATATAAATGTAACAGAATTTTTTGTTGTTGTTTTTTCCTTTGTTAAAGAGACCAGGAAGAAAAATGTAACAGAAATTTTAAGGATGTGTTGCAAATGAAAAACAAAATAATGTCTTTACTAAAGTTATGCAAATTGCCTGTAGTTACCTGAGGTTCCTAGAAGAGCTCCATTCAAAACTGAAATATCTCAACAGGCAGCTTTCTACTCTCTTTATTTCATACCAATAGTTATTGAAGTAAATATATCCATCTTTTTCCATGAAACATCAGTATATATTTACTTTTAATAAAATTATATTAGAAAAAGTATAAAGTTAATATCAATGTATGTACCAAGAACATTTATTCATACTCTAGTAAATGTCATAGATAGAGTTTTAGGAGAACTGATAAGCTATTTTTTTGTTGTGTTTAAACCATGAATGAGAAGTATGAGATACAAAACAAGGTTGGATCAATGGTAGCTGTATTGAGATGATGGAAGTAAATGCCTTCTTCTAAGGTGCAGGAGACTAACAGATATGATATGGAGTAAAAAAAGAAAGTCAGTCAATTCTGTTTTGTAGTGAGGGAATTCTGTCCAAATAATAGCATTATGGGTACCCGAATGTTCCCAATATTCCACAGATTTTGGACCACAATTTTTCAGTCTTGATTGTCCATTAGATTCAATTGAGGGCTTTAAAAACTACTAAAGCTTTCCTAATGTTTTCTTTTTTTAAAAAACTTCTTCCTACCATTGCCAGTCAATTTTAATGGGCAATCAGAATATAAAACCACTGTTAGAATACTGTATCAGGAAAATAATTTTCTCTAAAATATAGTTTTAAAATTCAAACATCATTTTCTGTAAATTCTATAGCTACAAAGTATTTTTTAATACTTATGTTTTTCATAATTTAAAATTTTTCCTCATCAAAAAAATTGTAATTTAATCATCTCAGAAAAATATACTAAAATATATATATGTATACATAACCAGACACTTAATCGATGTCTCTATAAAATATGTGCTAATTTTATTCCAGAATTTACTGTACCTCTTTAATCTTTGAAATATCCCTATTCCCAAATTCAATTGCAAGTTAGCATTTTGGACTTGATTCTGAAGATATATCAGTTTTTTATAGCTATTTAGTGCTATAAACATATTAGAAAACTAGAATGCTTTTTAAATTATACTTCTCATCACTTTCTTATATCTATAAAACAATACAAAGGATTATATCTTGTCCAAGGTAATTTAAAATATGCATATGTGTGAATTTATTTAATTTTCTCAATCTATAAGTACCACAAATAATTTATACAGCAGCCTTCACACATCTACTTTTATTACTATATATTGACAACTAATTCATTTTTCATCTAACATGACACTGCTATACAACCTTCCTTTAGGAAGGTTTTAAATTTATTTAAAATCAGCCTAATGACGCTAGATACTTAAGCAAAATTCTAATACTACAAATGATTGATAATTCATGGAGTGTCTTTATGGGGTGACTTGTCTTGGCATAAGAACCCAATCTAGCCTAGGGACAGGACAAAAGTAATTTACCATAAAGATACATTATTAAACATGTGTTATATAATTTCTTGTGTATAAAAATCTACTAGACTCATTACATTTTTATATATATTTATTCATTAAAGATATTCAACAATATATGCAAAAGTGAAACAAAAAGTAAAAAGGTAATTTACTTGAGATATTGTTGCCCAAAGAATATATGTTCTTTCCACATATATTTCTGTTTTACTTGTGCTTTCTTATCTCCACTTGATGAGATCAGTGCTTTTTAACACTTTCATTCTTTCTCTATATGAAAGCTTTTCATTTGAAAAGTCTGTGGTGTCCATCACTTACACTACCTGTGAAGATAATCACCTGATAATCATATAGTCTTATAGCAGAAAAATTTCTTAAAAATTATTTTGTCCAACTAAGCATCTTCCATTTGTTAAGCACTAATTTAAAAGCTAGCAATATAAAGATACACCAAACTTACTTCCTGCAGGAGTACTTTTTTCCTAGCCTATATTAGCCTAAATTTTATTAGGAACATTAAAAAAAACACAATTTTTCCTTTAAAACTAGTTTTGCTTGAGATGTTCAGAGAAAGTTAATTTCTTTTTTTATTTTGCTAAATATTAAACCATACCTGAAAAAAATACAAAATAAAATATGAACAAAATATTGCAATAAGTATAATATCAATTATTATTCCAGATTAATTCAGAATTCAGCTCCCTTTCTAGTTTTTCTTTAATGACCAAGAAGCTATACCTTTATTAAGTCTGTAGAGTTAGTTGTTGTATTTTTATTGAGATGAAGAACATGTGTTTAGGAAAAATAGAATAAAATATATTCATCAGATTGAATTAAATGCAAATCTGCTTCTTGCATTTATGAGTCCTTGAGACCACTAGTGTGCCAAGAGCAAAACGTGACAGTGATATCCTTCAGGATCAGGTAATAAGGAGGTGCATTGCTTATAGACAATTTATATACAATAATGAACTACTATAACCAGACTTCTGGATCTTACCCCATATATTACAATTCAAAACAATAAAAGGTAAATTTGTCATTGCCTGCATTTCTTTTCTGACCATTATTATGGTTCATTTTACTTCATAATTATTATTAAAAATACTGTGCCATCTATGGAAGGTGATGTGTGAAAAGTGTCTTGCAGAGCAGGGGAGGCAGCACATAAACTCTACTTCTTTGCCTTTATTCATACCACTTCCCCACTCCTTCCCTTGAACTTTCTACCCATCAAATTCTGCAGAGTTTTGAAGTTTGAATCTCATCACATACTTAAAATATCTTCTGATTGACTAATGCACTTGACTCTTCCTTCTTCTAAATACCTATGTCATTTTCAGTTAATATTTATTCGTAATTTATATAATATATGGTGGCTTGCTTATGTTGGTATAAGTCTTATTTCACTACAACTGTAAAACATGCTGAGTAAATATTTTGTATATTATAATATCTGTAGCCCCACACAATATACATTGTTTTACAAATTTTGCATGTTCAATATTCATTAATTTAACAAATATTTATGGAGAACATTATATGTTTTAGAATTTCAGGATTAAAAAGACAGAAATGACATGATTCCTGTTCACAAAGATAAATGAATGATGCTGAAAATACCAAAGGTTGTGAAAGACATTCCAAATACATTATTTTACTTCTCCCAACACTGGGAACTAGGTATTATTGTATCATTTTTGAAGATAAAATAATGTAAACAGTGGTGTGTTACTTGTTCATGGTACCAAAATGTAAAGTAAACTCAGCATTTTATCCTAGATATATGTTATTCTAAAGACTAGACTAGCAATAGATATAGATAGAACAACAATATATTTTTCTTCTAGAATTATACATACAATATTTACCTGCTTGAGGAATATTTGTTAACATGGATTACTTAAAATAAATGAAATGTAATCTTATCTTTATTACATTAGTCCCTAAATATGTTCTCTGATTTTCAGAAGATTAAGAAATTTATCTTTTCAAATAAGAGTTGATGTATAAAGTATGGCATTCCTGGAAAATATATTTGAATGTCTAATTACTTTAAGCTATAATTAAAAGAGGCTTTAAACTCTTTTCTTTATAAAGAAGGGACTTTCTATGGGTTTGCTAGTTCAAGAATATACTGGGTTATACTTTTCATTTTTTTGAAAAATTAAGAAAACTTCATAAGATATTTTAAAATGATAAAAATCAACATTAAAAGAAAAGATAGGTTTTAAAATTTCTTTTGCATATTGTCATTCATGTACTTCCTGATAAACGATGTTTTACAGAGTTTAGAAGTTCTGAAAATAAACGGTAGCTGAAAGAACACATGGAATGGGCCATCAACATAGGACACAATCTCAAAATTCTGCTCTGCAAGACTGAAAGTTGGATTTCAAGCCTCAAAATATAAATAAATTTACTTGGATTCAAATCAAACCTCAGTACAAAATAAGCTTTATTTTAGAAAATACCTTTTGTAATGTGCTAAGCATAGGCACTTGGCTTCTGTAAAACAGCATTAGCACAGAGACAATTTTTTTAGTGTCCTATTATGTTATGACTCATAGTTTACCAGGAAAAGTGTATATTTTGATATATTCCCTTTTTAAATCATTACTACATATTTCCTTCTTAACATAGAAATCATATCCAGCTGACATAAATAGATAAATAGCAGAATATGTCTAAGACTTTCAAAACAATGTGTATCTTTTCTTCTGTGAATGCTACATTTTTACCTTAATTTTTTTCTAATGCACAAAAAAGCAACCCATAGGTTCTCATTATTAATATCAAATAGAAATTTTACTGTGACTTCCATTAAATAATTTAGCTCTTAATACTATTGATGTCACAAATTTGGAAAATAAGGACCTCATATATTCCGCACATTTTAGATTGCTAATCTATTAAGACCAACCCAAAAATTTGAAGATGAGCATATCAAAGATATCTCTCTTTTTTCCCTTTCTTTTCTGCCACATTTACTTGTCTCATACTTTTTAGGATCTATTCTCCACTAGCTATGCTATATAATTTTAGTATGCCATCCTAAACACGGGCATTATTTCACCTCCAGTAAATAACATTTTGAACAAACATAAGTATATTCAGATCCATTTTGGCTTTGTCGGCTAAAAATGTGTTGTTCGTTAAAAGACAAAATTCATAGTATTGAACCGTATGTGTTTCCTACTGTTGTAGGTAACTTAATTTACACCAAAAATTATTTCTTCCTAAATGCTATTAATAGAAAGACTTTTTGTTATATTCATAAGTAAACTATATTAAGTATCCACAGCATCAATAGGGGTTTTTTAATCAATGACTATTACCAAAACTAATCACTAAATATCTTAGCTCCTCTATTATATTTTGTGTTATTGTGAGCCAAATATCAAAGAGAGAAAGAGAAAGACAGAAAAACAGAAAAAGAATGAGAAGGGACAGAAAATATTTTAAGTGAGAGATATGTTTTTTTGTTTTTACATTTTTTTTATTTCAGCATATTATGGGGGTACAAATGTTTAAGCTACATATATTGTCTTTGTCCCACCAAATCAGAGCTTCAAGCATGTTCATCCCCCAGACAGTGCGCACCACACCCATTAGATGCGAATATATCCATCCCATCTGCCCCCTCCCACCTGCTCAAAACCGGATGAATGTTTCTACTATATGTGAACATGTATGTTGATCAGTTAATACCAATCTGATGGTGCGTATATGTGGTGCTTGTTTTTCCATTCTTGTGATACTTCACTTAGTAGAATGGGCTTCAGCTCTAACCAGGATTAACACGAGAGTTGCTAGATCACCGTTGTTTTTTGTGGCTGAACAAAACTCCATGATATACATATAACATATTTTATTAATCCACTCATGTATTGATGGGCACTTGGGTTGTTTCCACATCTTTGCAATTGTGAATTGTGCTGCTATAAACATTCTAGTGCAGATGCCTTTTTTATAGAATATCTTGTTTTCCTCTGGATAGATGCTCAGTAATGGCATTGCTGGATTAAATGGTAGTTCTACTTGTATCTCTTTGAGGTATCTCCATATTGCTTTCCAACAGAGGTTGAACTAGTTTGCAATTCCACCAGCAGTGTATGAATGTTCCTATCTCTCCGCATCCACGCCAACATTGATTGTTTTGGGACTTTTTGATAAAGGCCATTCTCAATGGAGATAAGTGATATCTCATTGTGGTTTTGATTTGCATTTCTCTGATAATTAGAGATGTTGAGCATTTTTTCTTATGTTTGTTGGCCATTAGTTTGTCTTCTTTTGAAAATTTCTGTTTATATCCTTTGCCCACTTGTGTTTTTTTTATTTTGTTTTTTATATATATATTTTTTTACTTTTGCATATTATGGGGGTACAATGTTTAGGTTACGTATGTTGCCCTTGCTCCCCACTCCCCAGTCAGAGCTTCAAGTGCGTCCATACCCCAGATGGTGTGCATCGTGCTCATTATGTATATATATATACCTGTCCTCTCCTTCACCCTTCCATCTGCTCGACACTCAATGAATGTTATTCCTATATGTGCACTTAGGTGTTGATCGGTGAAACCAATTTGGTGGTGAGTACATGTGGTGCTTATTTTTCAATTCTTTGCCCACTTTTTAATGGGGTTGTTTGATTTTTCTCGCTGATTTTCCTGAGTTCCATATAGATTCTAGTTATCAGCCCTTTTATCAGACATATAGCATGTGCATATTTTCTCCCATTCTGTAGGTCGTCTATCTGCTCTTGTGATAGTATCCTTGGCTGTGCAGAAGCTTTTTAATTTGATCAGGTCCCATTTATTTATTTTTATTGTTGCTGTGATTGCCTTTAGGGTCTTCTTTATAGATTTTTTTCCCAGGCTGATATCTATAAGAGTTTTTTCAACATTTTCTTGTAGAATTTGTATAGTTTCATGCCTTGGGTTTAAGTCTGTTATCCACCATCAGTTGATTTTCGTGAGAGGTGAAGATCCTGTTTCAGTCTTCTACACGTGGCTTTTAATAAAAGCTTTTCTCATATTTTCACAATATTATTTTTTAAATTGATTTTATAATTGTATGCTATAATAAATCAGTCTTCTTATTTAATTCTAATGCATTAACCTTAAGGTATACAAATTATATTTTGTAGGGTTATCTTAAATGCTAACATATTGCTGAATTTATTATTTTTATTAGAATTCTGGTCCAGCATCCCCTCACTGAATGTTCCAGGTAGCCAATAGTACCCTTTCCTGTGTACGTGGGTTTGTATGTGGAAGTATGTGGATGTATTTATGTGTGTATATGTGAGTCTTTCCTTTATGTCTCATTGCATTCTTAGGACTTCCAAAACAGCAATGATGATAATGAGAATTTTGGGAGATTGTTAATGTTTCTGTCCCTATATATTCATCTAAAATATTCATTGAGGCAGTACACAGACCTCGGAAAGTAAAGGAACAACCCACATATATGTTCTCTTAACTGTGATATCTCTTTAAATGTAATATCTGTGAATACATTCTTTTGGCTGCTACTGGCTTCTAATGCTATTCTGTTGTTTACACGCCTGTATGATATTTGGATTTCATGTTCTATTTCTTGTCATTATCTTGCCATTTGGATGTGAAAACAGATTGTCTTTTTACTTTGACTCCTGGCATACACTTAGTTGGAAAGGACTTTGTACTCTGATTCTGTCCATTTCATTTGTCTATTAGTCATGCTGTCCAAACAAGCGTTGGCTCAGGGACTCACCTTTGTATATTTCATTCAACTATTATTGCCATGCCATAGAAATAATCAAAACAATCTATCTTTGGTGAAAGTCTATTTGGAATTTTTGTATCACTTACATAATAATCATTAAATTGGTGATTATAATTAGTATATACATTAATTATATTTTATTCTCATTATATTATTTGATAGATACAAAATTATAATAAACATTCAAAATATTTGACACAGTCAGTGGCTTATTAAAATGTTAGCTATGTTAAAGATTATGTCTGCATTCCTAAGATAACCCAATAGGCATAAGTAAGAAATATTACAGCATCAATTTAAGACATTATTCAGTAAATCTAATTTATGTTGCATTACAAATCTGGTTTTTATTTGTTTATTTGTTTTTGTTTTGAAAATTGGTGAATAGTGCTCAGGGCCAGCTCAGGGTGCTTTAGTTCCATATTAAACCTTCATTTTTGGTAAAAGTTGATATTTTTTTCTTCTTTTCTTATCAAAGTTACTGAAAACATGCTGCTTTTGATGTCATCATTATTTTATTTTTTTCCACCACCTGCCATGCTAAATCAGTTTCCCACTTGCTTTTAAAGTTGAAATAATTGCAATCAGGTGTATTTTTTCCCCTGAAATCCTCCCCAGAGGAGAAGGTAATGTGCCCAGGCAAGGTGACATGACTGTCTCTCCTCCTGATCCTTAAGTATACATTTTACATCAGTTTGATCTCAGTTGCGTGACACTTTCAAGTAAAATAATCCAATTTTAACAACTAAGGATGAAATCTTATGTGAGTGTTCTTTATTTTATGCTTGTACCTAGATTTCCTATTGTGATTACAATGAGGAATGTGCTCTGCTAACATCTAAAAAGCTAAGTAATTTGTGTTATATTAATATTCCTACAGCTAATATTTCAGATATCATGGGTAAACAGTACTAAGTGCTCTATTAATAAGAGAGCCTAATCTCCTACAAAACTTCCCATTTGTTTCTTAGAATAAAATGATTATTGCTAATTAACCAGCATGACATGCTTAATTTTATATCCGTCTATCTATATTATTTGAAAACAGTCAAAAGTTCTAAATCTACATTGCTTCACAAATTTCCAGTTAGATAAAATAATTCAGATGTCATTGGCAATTGTAGAAAAATGTTTAAAAATTAAGTATAACTAGTTAGACCTTATTTCTAGATTTGCAAATAAATCATTTGTTATATGCAGCACCTCACTCAGCTTTTATAAATCATTTTCTCTGTCTCCTCTACATATCTTGCAGGGCTAATAAGTGAAAACAAAAAGTATGCAAATACAAACTAGTAGAAGATTGTTCACTGTAACTTGATGGAACAGATCGGAAGTGGATTCTCATCTAGAAAAAGAATGTCACCAGCACTGCTGGTAAGGTTCAGTTCACATATAGAGAAGACTCGCACCTTGCCTACTCATCTGTCTCCTCAATGTCTATATTCCACAGCTCATAGACCATCAAAAATTTCAAAAGTGTCTTCCTGATCTTTTAATTGCTTCACTTCTACTCTGCCAGCAGCTTAATATGTTTTAGTTAATGACAATTGTTTTCTTCTAATCACTCGAGCTGAAAATCACCTGAAATTTCTTTTATTTATATCTCCAATCTAACCCATAGGATTTGTTTATTTGCTTTATTTATGAAACACATTCAGAACATACTCATTTTTCATCACTTTCACTGCTAACACCATAGCTGAAGCCATCATCATCTTCCTCCAGGATTACTACGATTGCCTCCTATCTTTTTGCTTTCATTTTTGTCCTATCAGTTTACAAATATATTTCCAAAATAGCAGCCAGAAGGCCCACATGTCTTAATGATACCACCTGGTGTCACTGCTTATATCCTAGGGTTAAAATAAAAGATGCTCAGAATGGTGCACAAGTGTCGCCAGTACCTTTCCGACCTCATTTCCCATTGCTGTCTCCTCTCTTTGTAGTGTTCCAGGTACAATGACTATCATGCTATTTCACAAAAATGTAGACATGTTGCACTGTATTTCTTGTTTACTCTGTATGCAATTCTCCTCAGATGACTCTGTCTCTCACCTTCTTTAATCCTTTCCAAAAATGTCACCTTTTCGACCTATGCTGATCACTCTGAAATTGGACCAATTCCCATGTTCCAGGACACCCCATCCATCTTACTTTGCTTTATTTTTGTTCATAACACTTACTATCTTCTCTCAAACTACACACTTTACCTTCTCCAGTATCTTTCAATTAGAGTATGAGTGTTATGAGGATTGGGAATTTAATTTATTTTATTTGCTGCTATATGCCCAGAGTCTGGAACAGTACTGATACAAAATTTGTTCAATAAATGAAAATGTGAAATAATTTGAAATGAAGTAACAGAATTGAATGAATTTGATAATTCTGTGGCTTCGTAAGCCATCATGTCTGAAAATAGCATTGATTTTTAAAATATTGATGCTATTTAGAAATGAGAGCAATCCAAGAGGTAATCAAATGTCTTGTTTCCAATTCTATGTTTTTAAGAATAGGCTATTAAACCATATTCTGAGAACTAAATCTCTGTATTACTATCAAGTCAATATTTGTTACTCATCATATGGCTATGATAACCTTCTTAAATATTCCTGTAAATGATTTGAAGAAAACTTTAAAGCTAGGCCCAATAAGATACCTGAAAATGAGATAAGTAGGTCTGTCTCTTCTTGGTTTGGAAATTGAATTCTTAGATTTCATATTTGCTATGTATATATTTCAGATATTTATTCCATTCATATATACATATATGCATACATATATGCATGCATATATACATATATAAGTTATGTTTTAGAATCATGCATATACTGGACAATTAAGTTTCATTTATTTATTACTATCTACAGAAAAATAATGTATATTTTGCTAAAGAAATATCATTATATCTATCCATCTTTTTCCTAATGACAACTCTTGGTGCATGTTGTTAAAAGATATTTTTCAGTCCCACAAGCATATTTGAAAGATAATTTTTTCTCTACTAGTTGTATTTGTTTGTTACACAGATATGAATGGAAAACAGTCTAGAAATTTAGACATCAGATTATTTGTCATCCCATAGGATAAATTGGATGAAAGATTATGTTTCCTATTTTCCTTTAGTTTTGTGCTTATTTATTTTTAAATTGTGCTATGATATGAATATTTGTGTCTCCACAGAATTCATATATTGAAATCTTAACATCAAAGTCTATAGTACTGAAAGGCAGGGCCTTTTTGGTGGTATTCAGATCATAATATCAGAGTCCTAATGAACAGGATGAGAGCATTTATAAAATAAACCCAAAAAAGGTCATTCTCCCCTTCACCATGTGAGGACACAGTGAGAATCCCCTCACTAGACATCAGATCTACTGGCGCCTTGATCATGAATTTTCCAGCCTCAGAAATGTGTGAAATAAAATTCTGTTGTTTATAAAATACCTATTCTATGGTATTATGTTATAGCAACCTGAATGGCCTAGAATAAATTGATTTTGTTTGCCTGTATTTATCAAGTTAAAAATAATCGTTAAACTTGAATTCATTTTTATGTGATTGTTTTTTATACACTAAGTTTAGTTTTACTCTGAAGGATGAGTATATGACTTTAAAATGTAGAGACATACAGTAACAAATAAAGAGTTATTTTCTACTGCCATTTATTCATTTATTAGGACTTTAAAAATGAAAGATTTGTGGTATTGTTTTTCTGATGCTTTTATCATGAATTTTGTGGTTGTTGTTGTTTTTATTCCCAAATATTACTGAGGTATAAAAGTTTTGGTTGCATAAATTGCCTTTGCACCACCCAATTAAGAGCTACAAGCTTGCCCACCCTCCACACAGTGTGCACAGTACCCATTAGGTGTGAATGTACCCATCCCCTCTTCGCCCTCCCACCTGTCAAAGACCCTATGAATGTTACTTACATTGTGTACATAAGTGTTGATCGATTGGTACCAATTTAATGGTGAGTACATGCGGTATTTATTTTTTCATTCTTGTGATACTTCACTTAGAAGAATAGGCTCCATCTCCATCCAGGATAATATAAGAGGTGGTTCACTATTTTTTTTTTTTTATGGCTGGGTAGAACTCCATGATATAGTTTTACCACATTTTATTAATACATTCATGTATTGATGGGCACAGGGTTGTTTCCACAACTTTGCAATTGTGAATTGTGCTGCTATAAACATTCTAGTGCAGATGTCTTCTTTATAGAATGTCTTTTTTCCTCTGGGTACATACCCAGTAGTGGGATTGCTGGCTAGAAAAAAATAATTCTACACCTCATATGGAACCAGAGAAGACTCTGTATAGCCAAAGCAAACTTAGGCAAAAAGAAAAAAAAAAAAAAGTTGAGAGACATCAATTCACCAGACTTCAAGCTATACTACAAGACTATAGTAAACCAAAAAAGCATGGTACTGGTACAAGAATAGAGACATAGACCAATGGAATAGGAGTGAGAAGCCAGATATAAAACCATCCTCATATTGCCTTCTGATCTTCGACAAAGCAGACGAAACATACACTGGGAAAAAAAAAAACCCATTCAATAAATGGTACTGGGAAAATTGGATAGGCACATGTGGAATACTGAAACAGGACCCTGACCTCTCACCTATCACAAAAATCAACTCACAGTGGATAACAGACCTAAATCTAAGGCATGAAACCATAAGAATTCTAGAAGAAAATGTTGGAAAAAATCTTATAGACATCAGCCTAGGCAAAAAATTGAAGAAGACAGAAAAAGTAATTGTGGCAACAACAAAAATAAATAAATGGGACCTGATCAAATTAAGAAGATTCTGCACAGCCAAGAAAACAATCATTAGAGTGAATAGAAAACCTACCGAATAGGAGAAAATATTTGCATGCTACACATCTGATAAAGGGCTGATAACTAGAATTTACAAAGAACTAGAGCAAGTCAGCAAGAAAAAATCAAACAACCCTATCAAAAAGTGGGCAAAGGACATGAACAGAAACTTTTCAAAAGAAAATAGACTAGTGGCCAACAAACATATGAAAAAAAAATGCTCAACATCTCTAATCATCATGGAAATGCAAATCAAAATGACAATGAGATATCACTTAACTCCAGTGAGAATGACTTTTATCAAAAAATCCCAAAACAACAAATGTTGGCGTGGATGCAGAGAAATGGGAATACTCATACACTGCTGATAGGACTGCAAACTAGTACAACCTCTATGGAAAGTAGGGTGGAGATATCTTGAAGAACTAAAAGTAGAACTGCCATTTGATCTAGCAATCACATTGCTGGGCATCTACCCAAGGGAAAAAAAGACATTCTATAAAAAAGGACAACTGCACTTGAATGTTTATAGCAGCATAATTCACAATAGCAAAGATGTGGAAAAAACTCAAGTATCCATCAGTACATGAGCGGATAAATAAAATGTGGTATCTGTATACCATGAAGTACTACTCAGCCACAACAAACAATAGTGATCCAGCACCTGTTGTGTTATCCTGGATGGAGCAGGAGCCCGTTCTTGTAAGCTAAGTAACACAAGAATGGAAAAACAAACACCGCTTGTACTAACCAGTAAATTCACACTAATCGGTCAATACTAATGTGCACATATGTAAGTAACATTCATAGGGTATTGGGCAGGTGGAAGGGAGGAGGAGGAGATGGGTAAATGCACACCTAAGGATACAATGCGAGCTGACTGGGGGATGGGCATGCTTGTAGCTCTGAGTTGAGTTGTATAAAGGAAACTTAAGTAACCAAAGCATTTGTACCCTCATAATACTCTGAAAAACAAAAAAGTCCCAAAACAACAAATGTCTTCCTGGATACGGAGAGATAGGAACCCTCATACACTGCTAGTTGGACTGTGGACTAATACAACCTCTATAGAAAGTAGTATGGAGATGTCATGAATTTTTTATAGGAAAACTCTTATTACCAAATAGATGACACAGCTATGAGCACAGAAGTAAGGACTATGAGGGTAGTTTAAGGAACAAACTCAACTGAAATTGTCAATCAAAGTTATTATTTTTTTTGAGAGAAAAAAATCTATGAATAAAAGATCCTAAATCAACAGCTGATTTGGGGAAATTTATCATATAATTATGCATAGAGTTGTATTAAGAGTACTCCCAAAGTCTTGTTTGGATGTCAATTTCGTATGACAATTTTCAGCTTTGGTAGGCAGACAATTTTACCAATGTTCCAACAATTTTACTGTGCACAATCATACAAAAATGATATATGTTACCAAAATTATTCTGGGTTTCAAACAACTGGAAAGAGTCAGGGTAAAAATCAAGAAAAATTTAACATAGCTTGATAGACAAAGAACATAGGAAAAAAGATTCAGAAAGAATATAACAAAATCAGCTGTCTCACTGTTCTTTTCCTTATTTTTTTTTAAAAAAGTAAATTGAAATGAAAAGCAATAAATAATATCCTTCCTTATAAGATCTGTTATATTTTATCTGTGGTTGTCTAATTGCTTATTATTCTACATTTCACTTTCTATTTATTAATATAAATAATCCATTATTATACATTGACAAGGAAAAGTTATTATTGTCCTGTTAACTAGATGGGCTAAGTTCTGAAATGTTAATTTTGTACTTTTTTTTTTTTTGTAATTTGAGTTAACTGGAAATTCAGAGGAAATAAACAAAAAAGAACTACATTTATGGAAAATAAGTCCTCTCTCTAACTCTTGAAAATAAAAGAACTGTTAAGTTTAGAAAACTTAAGTATAAATATTGACAAAAGGTTGTGGTTCAAAATATTAAAGCCAATAATTGTAAACTGAAAATCCTTACATTTATCTAAATATCTTGCATGCAATGAAGAAGAAATGGATTATCTTTTATTGTCATTATTTTTATTTGACCAAATTGACTAAATTATGGCATGTAGTCTCATTTCATTTTTAATTTTGTGCATGTATTTAGGCAGCATTTCCTATAAACAAAAATTTTGCTTGTCTCTCAGAGATCATGTAAGGAGAGACATCCTTCATGAAGTCATCTGAAAGTGAATGTTTCTTGAAGTCTTATGGTGTATTTTCTCATTCTGTGGGAAAGGTGTAATTACAAATATTAAGAATAAAAAACATCTCTCTCTCTTATATATATTCTCTATGTGTCTGGTACTATTATATACATGCTAAACACTTTTAAAATACTCTAAATTTTAAGAATAATAGAAATCTTTCTTTTTCTTTCTCTTATATATAATTACATTTTAATGTCCTAAGTATATTCTTACTATGTTTCAGGTACTCTTGTAATATTCACATAACACTTACCTTTTATGGCCCTATCAGACTAGCACAAAGTAGGTACCCAAGAAAAATTAATTGGATGAACGCATGAATAAATGCAATCCAGGTACTTAAATGATGATGGCCAAATTTTGGTTTTTTCCCTAATTACTAAATATGTGAACATGGAAAATTCAATTACATCTTTTGTCTCCATTTTCTAACCAGTAAAATGAGTTCACAGATTTTCCTACGTAATTTTCAAATTTTTTATGTAATTTATTTAGAGAAGTGATAAAATTTTAAGATAGTAAAAGTTTCTCCCTATAATTATTTCTTAAATAAATTCATTTCTAGGCAAAGTCACTTTATTACTAAGTTAACAAACCCTTTATATAAGGTATGAATAACTAACATCCAGGGGGATCTGATAATTTTCTTAATTAATCCTCAGTGAGAAAAAGAAAAAAAAAATCAATTTGGTGATTTTCACCACCTGCAATGCAATTATGTGAAAATAGCAGTCACAAGAAACATTGAGAAAATACATTCAATAACAACCTCCTTAATTTTTTTCTAATGACTAAATTATTAAAAGTACTCTCTAAAGAAAGAAAACAATTTCATGTATCTAACTGTATAATATCCTCATCATTAAAGGCATCAATATCTGTCTTGGGTAGTTCATTTTACAGTTTTATATGTGATAAAATATTGTCCTAGCCATTCACAAACATTTTCTTACACTAATGTGTTTATTTCTAAGTTCTTGAATTTACTTTTCAATAGTACATCAGAAGATTTCATTTGACTTGGACATTTGTGCTAGAAAAAAGGAGAGGAGGAAAATAGGTGGCAGTTAAAATAACACTTAAACTATATATATATATATATTATATATTTCATTGAAAGAGACAAGCATATGCAGGAAGAAGATTAGTAAACAAATGGAGTATTTAAGATTAGACATAATTTATTATGTCATATAATCACTATATTTGCAAAATATTTTTTGAGATATATTTTTTGGAGGAAGAAAGTTTTAGAAACATCGACTCTATACCAACAGTTCCATGCAGACAAAATAAAATTTTAAAAAACTTAGGTAATTTATATAAAAATAGTTAAAAAATCTAAGCACTCCATATGTGTAATTTTTGTGTGGATTGGTGGTAGGTAAGGACAACGGGATATTGTGAGCACTCTTGAAAAATGCTGCCATCATTTCTTTAAACTCTTTTACTTATCTTTTTTCAAATTAATGCTATGAAGAATCTGAATACTTTAAAAAATGATGTTATTGAGTTAGTTTTCTAAGCCTTTCAAGATAAATATTCAAGGTTGTTTATATGTTTATGTTATATATTTTTATTTTACATATGCATAACATTTAAGAGCCTAACTAGGCAGTTTAATTAATTGATCAATTTTTATTTCAAAATATTAAGGAGGTACAAATGTTTTGGTTACATAGGTTGTTTCTGTAATGCTTGAGTCACAGCTGTAAGTGCGACCATTACCCAGATATCGTTCCTTGTACCATGTAGGTAGATTTTTTCCCCTCCCCTCCTCCTCTCCTCCCCCCTGCTTGATTTCCACTGGGTTTTATTCCCCTCTGTGCACGTGTGCGTTCATAGCTATTTAAGCGAGCACATGTGGTGTTTGTTTTTCCATTCTGCTTTTATTCTAGCACTGAGTCAACTACAACTCGTTTAGAAGAATCATGAACTTAATTACAGGATATTTAGGCATGTGAATTTAAAAGAACATATTTCTTGATGTATAATTATATCATTCCTCTTAATTTAGCATTTCTAGATTGTATATCTATCAAAAAATATTTCAGAAATATGAAATATATTAAGGTAATATGAATATTTATGTGATTAAACATTTCAATATTAGTGATATCAATTTTAAAATAAGACAGTAATAGTCAATTTTTGTAAACGCAGTTTTCACTGTAATTTTTTTTCCTGCAGGCCTTTTGTTAGTACTAAACAAATAAAAATATCAATGTATGAAAGATAGTTTCATAGGAATGCATACCCTATAGTTTCTATGAAAAGAATAGTTCATAGAAGAAATAAAAAAACAAAAAAGTAGCAATAATGAAATATTAAGTGTGGATGCTTATTATATATCATAAATTAAAAAGTTACTATATGGAGATCACATAATCATGTCTGTTTATTCACATTATGTTTAAATATTATTTTTCTATTTGCTTAAGGAGACCTGTAGCAACTAATATATGTAGAAAAATGGAAAGCATTGAATACAAAGACTGAAATGACTCTGGTTTTTTAAATCAAGAGTCATTTCAGTCTCAACCAAATTGAGTCTCTGAAAAACTAATGCTTAAATGGATGTAATAGAAGAAATGAACTATAATTGCAAGGTTTCTTGCCCTAGTAATTGCCAAATTTGATTCAGTTGATATGATTCACAATTAATTTTCACTGTTTCTGGTTCAGATAAAATTTCCCCACATTTTCTCATTTACCGTGAGCCTCCCCTTGTGTGAGCATCACAGGAGGCTAATTTGCTTTTTTGAAAATTTCAGAATATTACAGGGGTACAAATGTTTAAGTTACATATATAGTCTTTGCCCCACGTGAGTCAGAACTTCAAGCATGCCCATCTTCCAGGCAGTGCGCGCCGCACCCATTAGATGTGAATATACCCATCCCTTCCTCCCCGCTCCCACCTGTCCAACATCTGTGGAATGTTACTACCATAGGTGCACATAGTGTAAATCAATTAATGCCAATTTGATGGTGAGCATGCGAGGGGCTTGTTTTTCCATTCTTGTGATACTTTACTTAGTAGAATGGGCTTCAGCTCCGTCCAGGTTAATACAAGAGGTGTTAGATCACCATTGTTTTCTGTGGGTGAGTAGTACTCCACGGTATACATATACCACATTTTATTAATCCACTCATGTATTGATGGACACTTGGGTTGTTTCCACATCTTTGCAATTGAGAATTTTGCTGCTATAAACATTCGAGTGCAGATGTCTTTTTTATAGAATGCCTTTTTTTCCTTTGGGTAGATGCCAAGTAATGGGATTCCTGGATCAAATGGTAGTTTGATTTTTAGGTCTCTGAGGTAATTTCAATATTACTTCCATAGAGGTTGTACTAGTATGAAAAAAATGTTCAACATCTCTAATCATCAGGAAAATGCAAATTAAAACCACAACCAGCTATCACTTAACTCCAGTGAGAATGGCTTTTGTCAAAAAGTGCTAACTTGTTTTTGATTTAAAGCTATTGTATTTTTCTTTCATACAATATGACTTCGCAAGTCAATTTTTTTAACTTTACCTGAAGAAGCAAACTGGAACACACGCAATCTTTGTGAAGACATTGAAAATTGGTCACACAGGCTCTCTGTCATTTGTTCCTCCTGGATTATTACAAGTAATTTTACTGAGCAAAATGTATGAATTATGTGTTAATTTCAGAATCTGTTACATTCTATACTCTTAATCCTGTCTAGTACAGGTATGTTATACATGTCTAGCACACGTCTTAAAATAAGTAAAATTTCCCAAGCCTACACAGTTAATATAAGGTCATAGATCATATATTTAACTCAACTCTGCCTGATTATCAGCCCAATGCCTTGTATTACCGTGTTCAACTGCCTAATATGCATGCTTAATTTCCTGGAAATATGTCATGTAGTAATTACAAACATTTTTATTATTTTATTTTACTATGGCAAATTATAGTCATTGACATAATGACTAAACATAGATTTTAAATTTTATCTTGCTATGTTAAAATACCTATATATTTTCTTATATCATAAAATTTACATAGTAACTAATTATAAATATTTAAATCATACTTGATACAGCTCTTACTTTAACTGAAGCACCATTATTAAAATGCAATTTATCAATGTAACAATCAAACCAATCGGACATGCTTTGTGATGAATCATGATAAAATTGAATCATGTTAAGATTATTATATTCATGTTCATTTTAGGACTGAAATGGAGCAATTTTTCAGATTTGCAGGCTTCATTAATGGTAGCATAGATTTAATGCATGCTTCTTATAAAGAAAAAGTCAACTAAGGCAATTTCTAGTTACTGACCCGTTATATTTGAGTTATATCATTCAAACTTTTATCATTACACATAGAAGCATTAATTTCTATGTGTTCTTTGCAAGAGTTTTAAGCAGAATTTATAAAGGAGTTATAGTGAAAAACACTAATTCATTAAGAGATTCACTATGTGTTAGTCAGAAAAACTATTCTGTGTGTTGGAGATGGGGGAAGAGAAAATGAATGAAGGAAGAAAAATGTTACATGTGTAGATTTATTACTACATAGAAATTGTTATTATATTTATATTGTGTACATTTTTCACCATTTGAATACTTTGTAGTGATAAGCATGAATTTTCTTAATTAAAATGAATTTTTCTTTGTATTTTATTAGCACAGTAAATGAATAATTTGTTAGTATATGTAAATGTCACATCTGTGTAGACACAGGCTTATAAATGGCCACCCTACCTTCACCTTGTCACAAGTACAGGAAGCTACATAGCACAAATAGAGCTTCAAAGCACACATGTGCATTGATAACTTGGCAGCTAGAATTAAGACAGGGGAGATGAAGAATGGGAAAACCACATACGCATAAGTCTTAAAGAAGATGGATTTCTTTAAAAAATGAGGAAATCACATATGTGTAATCTTCTTTAGAAGATTTCTTTCCATCTATTCCAGTTCTATTTGATAATCAGGAAGATACAGTAAACTTACATTTTAGATATGTAAGCAAAGAAGACACATCTTTATCCTTCAGGCAAAACCACTTCGAGAGTCTCTTTTCTGTTTATCAATCTGTCTTTTCAACCTTATTCTCAGCAGCTTAGAAGCTGGTATAGAATCGCTTCTTCCCCAGGACGGTCCAAGTTTAGTGACTGAGGGAGGCAAGGATATAAACCCCCAGATTTTTGGTCCTACTCTGACAATTCCTGTGGTTGCACTCATGCCCTAGCTCCCCACCAGCTTGGCTGAGGCTTTATAGAGGCCGCATAGATGTTTTAGTTTTTCTCCTGTCCTGCTGGGTCTGGCTTTCCTTTTCTTCCTTTCACAGGCATTGATACTGAACAAACACCTTGCATCTCACCAGTAAGCATCAGCTTCCAGAGAAATTAACCTGCAAGAAATACCAATTTACACGTTGGAGTTCTTCTCTAGCAACAGGAACAAACTGGCAAACAGAATATTAAAGTTATTAGCACATGCCATAAAAATCTAGAAAGTATTCATAATCTACCACTGAATGCCATGATCTTGGTTGAGAAATTTATAAAATTCTATTCATTTGTGTAAAAAAAGTAATAAATAAATTGGGAGACATGTTTTATCCATCAATTGATCAATATCATATCATAAAAATGCCAACTAATATCTAGAATATGTTTAAACAAATCCAAGGCAAATATGTATGTGTCATAGGTGACATTTTCATGCATAGTTCAAGGGAAATATAAGGTGTAATTGAAAACCTGGGAAACAATTTGGAGGTACTTTGTGAAAATCTTGTTTCTTTATTATTCAAAAACTATTTCTGGGTAAACATCCCCAGAGATACTCAGACAAATTCAATAAGTAGACGTGTATAAAGATTTATCTCTCATTATGTTTACAAAAACAGGGAGTTAAAGGGAATCTGTGTGTCATAATTGGGGAATTAGATAAGAGGAATGAGGTCATTTTATATATTGAAATAACTCGTGGAAGTAAGAATTGATGAAGTAGATGTAAATATAACAACTTGACTTGAATATATCTTGAAATATATTAAGTTTAATGTAAAAGACAGAATGAGATATTACATAAAATACTTATATAAATTAAAAATATTAATAAGTACATAATCTAATATGACGTATTCTTTGAAATTGATACGTATGCAAGGACTTACATTAAAATACAAAAATGTGGGTGTACATCAGAAGGAAAATTACAAATGAATGGGAAATATCAGGGGCTTTGTACAGACTGAAGATAACTTTCCAGTGAGCAGAGAAGTACAAGTCATTAATTTTATCAAAGTACAAAGCTAGCCAACTCACCAACCAACAAAACAATGCAAAACAATATGCAAATATTAATGTTAAAAGTTAACTCTAATATTAAGAAAATAATAAGAAAGAAAACAGTTATCTGGATTTATTATCTTTGGATATTTAGAGTTCTGTTCACTGAAGTTATTTTTTGGTAAAGGAATCAATTCATGTAACCAAGAAACTGATTAAAGGGCAGACATTTGTCTTTTATTTTTTCCTTTGAGTCATTGTTATATTATTTTAAACATTAGAACCATTTTTAAAACCTTTACTTGTTTAATAAGTTGGTTGAAGATAAACACTCATGCATGAAATTGAATCATGTTTTCCTCAAGGATTCATTCTCTGCATCTCTAATTGTGCTCTTGTCAACACTGTTATAACAAAATTGGTTAGAGAAAGGAAATATGGTAGTGAAAAATCTTGGAAATTTAAAAATTGTTAAGAAAAGTAATATAATTATAAAAATGTTTTTTATTAATCAATATCTTTTACGCTTTTTTGCTGAAAAAAGCATTTTAAAAATATGTATGTATATATTTTTAAAAATTTTGCATTATTTTAAGAAATGTCTTATAATACTGTATATTATGATATGAAAAGCATTTATTTTAATAAGTATATCTATAAATTTTTGAAAAGTTGCTTATAATTATTTATGATAATAATGTAAGGGAAAATTGTGTATGTATGTGTGTATGTTACTCTGTTTGCTTGTATATTAGTAATTATATTGGCAACAATTGTCATTAAACTTATGGCACTTATGAGTTTCATTTTCCTAATCTTTAAAATTATAAAAAAATGCCTAAAGAGGATGTTGTAAATATTAAATAAATTTGTTAATTTGTTGTAATCAAAAGAAAATAGCATGCATTTAATAACAAATAGTAATTATACTTATATTAAATAGTAAAGAGAGGTACTAAAATAATGATGTGAATAAGAAACAATAACCTCAAGTTACTGATGAAGCAACTTTTTAAAAAATAGTCTGATAAGTAATCAAAGATGAGGGTATATTTTTCTACTTACTTTGTTTTCCATGTGGATTTACATTCAGGTGGATATATAGTCTATTATGGTCATTTAAACAAAAATATTTCAGTGTTTTTCTCCTGTTGTATTTGTTATTTCCATGCATATATCAAATTATGCTCATTGTGTCGAAATGTCCCCAAACAGTTGTACCCCCATATTATGAAATTAAGAAAAAAAAAAAACTAATTCCAAAGTCACAAGCAGATTTTATGAGATTTTTAATAAACTCTAGATAAACTGTATGCATTCATGATTGCTTTTGTAAAAACTCAAATTATGATCTTAAAGAAGAGAAAAAGTCAGAAATCAATGATGACAGTATCAGAAAGCCTTGCATTCTATCATGCTGTGTTTCATCAGAAAGAATGTTTCCAATAATTTTCAGTCACGTTCTGAGAGGAGAAAAAGAAAAAAACTTTTTTTCTATTTTTAGATAAACTGGTATTCCTAACAATTTAAAGAAGAAGATTAGAAAATCATATTCAATGAAGCACATTGTACAGTGGTAATGAAAATACACCTCTTCACCTCTTGGCTCAAAATAAAAGGCAAATAAATAGCATGCACCTACACACTAATACATTCACAGATATATTTGGCGTAGTGAGGTGGATTTTCAAAGGGTTATTTTAGGCTATATTTTTCATTTCTTTTTTTTAAATAGGAGAATGAGAGATTATGCAATAAGTCTGTGTTCACATTTAATGAAGTGAGTTCATTGTATCAGGATTTTCAAGGCTAAATCCCATACTTAAGAAAGACTGTTTCACTTTAATCCATTTGAAATGTCGAATCAAAATATATAATTAAATGTGCTCAGTGTGAGGGATGAGTAATGTATACTTTGGACGCCACTTCTTAACAGCATGAGAGCAATTCTTCACTTTAGACAGTCGTGACTCAATTTGATGATACCTATGTCATTTTCTTTTACATTGTAAAAATGAGCATTTGGAGACATATTACTTAAAAGCTATCATGAATAAATACAACCTAACTAGACTTTGTAAAATATGTCAGAACTTCTCCCTAGAATTTTGGCATAATATTATTTAGTTGACTTATATAAAAGTCAACCAAAATTTGATATATACAGAAAAGTAACCAATAAACAAGAAAAAAATCACTTTTTAATAATAATTATTATTATTAATTTCAGCAATCAGAAACAGATCATACATCAAGCATCTTACTGAATAAAACACAATTTTTTTTTTAATTTCTGCATATTATGAGGGTACAAATGTTTAGGTTACGTTCCCCTTCTCCTCCCTCCCCCAGTCAGAGATTCAAGCATGTCCATCCCCCAGATGTAGCACATTTTATATAATGAGTGTGAACTCATTATATAAAATACAAATTTTAATAACTATTCTTAACATTTTTGTCTAAGATTAGAAATAAAAAATATGTAGGTCACTTGCATGTTTACTAGTAAAGTGGTTTGTTTCAAAAAACTACTCATGTCATTAATGTGAATGTAATTGAAATAAAGTAATTATTACTGGAATAAAGTAATTATTAAAAAATTAAAATTACTGGAGTAAAGTAATTATTTTAAAAATTTATAAAGAGAATCTAAGAAGACTTGCTGCATTTCAGTTTGCTTGATGGTCTGTATGTGTGTGTGTGTGTGTATGTGTGTGTGTGTGAAAGGGAGTGATAACATCCAAGCTCCTTACATGCTGGAGCAGAACAGAAAGTCTTTTTTTTACTTTTTTTTCTAATTTCAGCATATTACAGGGGTACAAATGTTTAGGTTATGCATATTGCCCTTGCCCCACCTAAGTCAGAGCTTCAAGCGTGTCCATCCCCCAGACGGTGAGCAGAAAGTCTTGAATGTGTTTTAAACATTAGCTTCACAAGTAAATTGCCTATTCAATCAAAATGTTTTTCAAATAAAATGCTTATTTTATTTAAACATTTCTTGAATACATGAAATTATAATCAATCTTCCTATTCTTCTTCATTCCTTATTCAAATGACTCTCATACATCATCAACTAAAAAGTTTTTAGTGAAATAACAAAGATAATCGGTGGATCATACTTATCGCATTTTTATCAGTGTGTGCATTCCCATATAATTTTTATCTCAAAATAGATGATAAAGAACTATCAAATGAAAGTTTATCAGATGAATATAAAAATTTTAAAACAGGTGTGTGCAATGACATTCACTATTCATAATCTGAACTAAGTTTTATTCAAGACAAGAAGAAAATGAATAGAATAATCAATATGAATTGCCATCTTTAGATTTCCAGGATCGTTACCTTCAATTATCTTATGAACTTTTATAGATATGCCTTTCTAGTT
Source organism: Avahi laniger (assembly GCA_963575035.1). Lineage (NCBI taxonomy): Eukaryota > Metazoa > Chordata > Mammalia > Primates > Indriidae > Avahi > Avahi laniger. Next base: position 55,030 of record CAUYSK010076333.1, read on the forward strand.
TTATAGAAAAGGGTAAAACAATTTGCCTGTTATCTTAGGCTATTTTGTAGTTATATCTGAATGAAAATTTATATTTTTATTATTTCCTGAGTGAATATTATATCTCCAATAGTTCCAATGAAATGGCAAATTTACCCTCTGCTACATAAGCCAAATCAGTGACTAACAAAGTTAAACAATAAATTAGAGTGACTGGTTGCTCTGGAAGTATAGGGTACTTAATCAATTTAAGATATAGATTTCACAAAATAAGCCTTGTAAAATGTTCCAGTAATAGGCAATAAGCTATTAATATCTACGAGGCATTTACCCTTACTTAATACTTAGAAAAGGAATTTATTTTAAGATTTTAGACTGCAATATAATTCATGTTTCAATGATGTTTGACTGCAAGAAATTTAATATAATATAAGGAATACAGATATATGAATATCCATGTGTAATAAATCCATGATTTTATCTGTCATGGTCAATTAATCTAACAAAGAATATCTTAATATATACATATATACATAGATGATATACAAGTTTCATTTTCAATTTGTGTACATAGAAATTAAGCAAAAAAGTATGATTTATACTTTTTAATGATTACAATTATGAAAATGCTGCATAGGATAGAGAATGAAATAAAGTATATGCCAGAGAGACAACAGAACAGTTTAAAGGGGCTTGCAGGTATCCAGAAAAAGCAATAAAAAAGAAAGATCGAGGATGACATCTTGGATCTAAGTCCATTTCTAATAAAATAATGAAGCCAAAATAATCTACTTTTCTTTTAATAACTTCTCTGTGTTAACTTGAGCATTTCTTTTAACCCTTAACTTAATGAACATATTAAAATATCATAGGCATATGACTATACCTACTTTGTAAAATTTATTTTTCTTATCCTGCTGATAAAATGAGTTTTGTATATGCTTATTATTATAACATTTTCTGTTCAATTATGTAGCACATCTATATGATATAATTTTATTTCAATTTTTATAATACTTTTATCATGTCATACCTCATTGAAAACTTGATTAAGAACATTTCTCAAAAGAAGATATACAAATGCCCAATAGGGATATGAAAAAATTTTCAACATCACTAATTATCAGACAAATGCAAATCAAAATTACAGTGAGATATCGTCCCACGTCAATTAAAATAGCTTTTAACAAAATGACAGAGAATAGCATGCTGGTGAGGATGTGGAGAAAGGGCATCCCTCATGAGCTGTTGTGCATGTGAATTAGTTCAGCCAGTACAGAGAATGGTATTAAATTCTTTAAGAGACTAAAAATAGAACAACCATATGATTCAGCCATTCAGTTCCACTACTGGATGTATATCCAAAAGAAAATAAATCAATATACCGAAGACATATCTGCACCTCCATGTTTCTTGCAGCACCATGCACAACAGCCAAAATATGGAATCAACCTACATGCTCATCAACGGATGAATGGATAAAGAAAATGCGTTATATATACACAATGGAATACTAGTGAGCCGTAAAAAGAATGGGATCCTGTTACTTGCAGCAATATGGATGGAACTGAAGGTCATTATGTAAAGTGAAATAAGCCAGGCACAGAAATGCAAATATCACATGTTCTTGCTCACATATGAAACCTGAAAATGTGGATCTCATGAAGATAGAGAGTGGATTCCTTCCCAGAGTCTGGGAAGCAGAGGGGGAAAAGGAAGAGATGCTAATTAGTGGATATAAATATACATCAGTTAGAAGAAATAAGGCATGGTGTTCAACAGATTAGTAGAGTGCCTAATTAACATTAATCAATTGTGCATTTCAAAGTAGCTGTTAGTAGAAGAGGCTGCGCGTGGCAGCTCACCCCTGTAGTACCAATGCTTTGGGAGTCCAAGGTGAGAAGATCCCTTGTGGTTAGGATTTCCAGACAAGCCTGGGGAACAAAGCCAGACCCATTCTCTACACAAAACTTTTAAAAATCAGCTTGGTGTGGTGGTGCACACCTACATTCCCAGCTACTCAGGAAGCTGAGAGAGGAGGATCTCAAGGGCCCAGGAGTTTGCAGGCTGTAGTGAGCTATGATCACATCACTGCATTCCAAACAGGGTGACAGAGCAAGACCTCATCTCCTAATTAAGCAAATAAACAAAAGAGGTAGCTAGAAAACAATAGTTTGAATGTTCCTAGCATAAAGAAAAGAAAAATATTTAAAATGATACATATACTAATTACCTTGTTTGATTATATGAATGTATCAAATTATCACATGTGCCCCCAAAATACATATATCTATTATATAGCAATGAAAATTTTAAATTTTTTTATAAATGAAAAATAATTTGAATGAAAAAAGGAAAAATCTGAATCCCTAATTTTCAAAACTTTTTTTAAAATTTTTATGACAAAGGGATTTGTAAACATCCTCATCTAATACAGATTTCTAATCCATTAGGTTTTATAAATAGCTATTCACATTCTTTTATTTAACTCAATTAACTATGTAAAATTCTACGTGGATGGAAAGCAAATATTTCTTGTCCACGTATCTTCGCCCTTACTAGTTTTTCTTTAAAAATACTGTCTCGTTATAATTCAAAATGTTTGTCAGAAGTGAAACATTACCTTAGATTCAATAGCTCATATAAACTTATAATGAATTGTTTTTATTTTCCAAAAAATGTCTTCGTTATTATGTTTCTAAAGAGAACAAACACTTCAATTTACCATATTTTGATTGCCTACATGATTCCTTAGCATTAACACATGGGCTTCAGCTCAAATTAAAACTGAACTGAATGAACCATTTTATTGAAAGTTTACTCTGCAGTGTAGTAACATAAGTTGAAGAACCAGGCAATTAAGATAATGAATGGTTTTGGGTTTTCTTGTTTTATTTTTGTTTTTTAACTGGAAGAAATGTTTAAGGGTATTTAGTCATTTTTCTCATTTTCTATTTCTGTGAACTGGGGAAGAAAATGACTCTTTTACTCATCTAAGATCATACAGGTAATTCATGTAATATTTCTGATAATGATCCAAGTCTTCTGACTTTATTTAATGTTTTGTTTCATTATAGTTTTTGAGAAAAGTTGTTTCTACACATTTTACCAGGAAAACCACATTATTCAGCCTTGTCAGTATGAAACTGCTGGTATGTAGCTGAACAAAAACTTATTTATGAAGGAACAAGAAAATAAAACTAAGCTATGACAATTTTCTAGAGTTTGCTTCCATTCTTTTAGTGGAGGAAAAAAACTGAACATTGATCTATTTCTATCATGTCCAAAATTCCTCTTATACATCATTTTCAATCATTAGTCACACTGCCAAAAATCTGCCAACGGTTTCAGTCACTCATGTAACCTTGCACCACAAGAGAAGCCACTTAAGTCATATATTAAATTTGATATCTCAGAGCTCTAACCTTAAATCCATTTTGTACTTTGCTGTCTGTGAGTGGCAGGGCTAATTGGTTCACTCTCTTGCTTAAGGTTACCTTGCAGTAGCTAGATGATGGATTTTTGAAATTGTCAAGGTAAGTTCATTCTTTATTTATTTATTTTTTTTACCTCCCATATGTGTGGAAGGTATTCTCAAATATTCGAAAAGGAAATATGATCCTCTAGATATGAACATTAGTATGGTGGGTGCCTCTTAGAATCTAAAGCTGTAATACCTACTTGAGATATCCTGAATTAGAATATATCAAAATGATCTAAAATTTTGACTATGTATATGAGATGCTAAATTAATCATCCAAACATTCAGAATTTAGTATAACTGTTATTTGACACTCCTCATAAATGTACAAAACAGATTCTAGTCTATTATGCACATCAGGTTTACTGAATTAAGTCAATTTGAAGAGACATATAAAGATATTAAACATGTTGGGAGAATAGTAACAAGAACAGAGGCCAATGATTAAAAAATCAAAGCAAATAAAAACCAGAAAACAAACATCCTAAACCTTCAAATCCCCATATATCTTTTCCTTAAGATAGTATTAAAAAATATTTAGCTTCATTTAGATTGTCATCGGCATTTGAATCCATTAGAAAAGCTACTTAAGGGGATTTGGTCACATGTATTTCTTCATATTGTGACCTTTTTAATATGGCACATTCCTACACAATATTAATAAACTCATAAGGATAAAAAATTTATATTCACTGAGCAATATCTATGTATCTGATATTACTCTATGGTTTAGAATAATAGCAGGCAAATATATAAAAGTAGTATTGAAACTTCACAACAATCTTACAAGGAAGCTATCTTTATTGTTCCAGTTTGGAATGTCTGAACTTGCATACAAAATAAATGTAAACTTTATGATTTTAGATAAGATGTTATGAAAAACTGGTATTACACAAGATCAAACCAGTGATTTTACATGAACACTATAAATAATTCAATACATTACCTGCAGCAAACCATTTCATTATTTAAATTTTAGTTAGATTTTAAATTTTAAATTAATTTTAATAAATACATTACTTCTCAAATTTAAGTATAATAGTAAATTGTGTCTGTGAGATTCTGTAAATATTATATTTTTTATAGAGTTACTCTTTAAACATTATATGAAATGTCTCATTTTTAATGAGATGAAAGGACTGGTTTATGTCATAAATATCAATTTATTATAGAAGAACACATTCAACAGCTAGAATTGAATATGCTAACATTATTTTACAACAACATACTACCAAACCTCGGGAAAAACATTTATCATTTTTTGGACAGTAGTTGTCTCATTGATAAAATTAGAATATTGATACCAATAATATTAAATGATTTTAGCTCTAAATGTTCATATGCTTTTAGATATATCATCCATTGAAGACTATTTAAGAAATAACCAATGATCACAGAAACACATTTAAATTGTGATCTTTAAACTTTAATTTGAATTTGTTTTCCTTACTGGAAAAGTCACTTCCAACTGTACATTTCTTTTTTATATTGATGTTAACATTATTTAAATAAAATATATTCACTATGCAATAAAATTTGAATATGAGTAAATAATTTTTTTGTTTATTTTTTTTTATTTCTGGAAATTATGGGGCTACAAACATTTTGGTTATATGTTATGACTTTCCCACACCCAAGCCAGAATTAGAGGCATGTTCTTCCCCCATACAATATTCACCACATCCATTAGTTGTGAGTTTACCCACGCTCATCCCTCCAACCTCCCAGTGTATATTACTACCATGGTATATATATACAATGGAGTACTACTCAATTGCAAAAAGCAATGGTGATCTAGTGCCTCTTATATTATCCTGGATAGAGCTTGAGCCCACCCTCTGAAGTGAGGTATCACAAGAATGGAAGAATAAGCACCACATGTACTCGTCATCAAATTTGTACTAACTGATCAACACGAAGGTGCTCACATGGGAGTAAATGATTTTAATCAGCACGTTATCTAAATCTTTAGGGATTTAAACTGATATATTCCTGAAAAAAGAAATATTGTTTCTTGATTTTACCCAGACCCTTTACCCTCAGGAGTACTGAGATAAGGTAGTGCTTTACAATTTTTGGCTTTTAATGATATAATTTTGTCTTGCTTTACTTTGAGTGTTTCTCATTTTTTGTCTATATTTATTTCTAGTTGCTATATTTTTCCTCAATTCTTATTTTTTTAAAAGAGATTATTTCAATACTGACAATCAAGTGCATTCTGAAAATAAATATTTTGTTTTTGTATTTTGTATATCATGTTGCCAGTAATCTTATGATAAATTATGCGAGTAAACAATCTTGTGTAGTTTTTATATTAGAACCCCCTTGTTTGAAATTGGCTCAAAGATTGAACCTTCACAAATTTCATTATTTTGGTCTGAAAGAATTGTGTATTTTCCTTTACAGTTCTCCTTTCTTCCTTTACTTATAAAGAAAGAAATAATTTATCCCTATATTAGTTGTTTTTTATTTTTAACAATTTTTTTTTTTTTTTGAGACAGAGTCTCACTCTTTTGCCCAGGCTAGAGTGCCGTGGCATTAGCCTAGCTCACAGCAACCTCAAACTCCTGAGCTCAAGCAATCCTTCTGCCTCAGTCTCCCATGTAGCTGAGACTACAGGCATGTGTGACCAGGCCCGGCTAATTTTTTCTATATATTTTTAGTTGTTTGATTAATTTCTTTCTATTTTTAGTAGAGACGGGGTCTCGCTCTTGCTCAGGCTGGTCTCGAACTTCTGAGCTCAAACAATCTGCCTGCCTCAGCCTTCCAGAGTGCTAGGATTACAGGCATGAGCCACCATGTCTGGCCTTTAAAAAATATTTGGATGCCAAACAAATTACCTGTTGGAGCTGGAGGGGAAAATCGTGAATTAGTGGTGACCTTCTGGCTCTCAGCTCCCAGAGCAGGAGGTGAAGAACATGGACAGCTACACTTGAGTGAATCGCTCTCCCACAGGAACAGCATCATGAATCTGGAGAGAAGTAGAGCAGAGCAAGCAGCACTGGGAAAAAAAAAAAAAAAAAGGTAAATTGAAGAATAGACCGCAAAGTCTGGAGAGTGTGATATACACAATAGGGAATAGAGCCTGAGACGGCCGCTCCTCTCAGCCAGCTGAGGTATTGTGATCTGATCCACTCAAGGACGACTCTTCTTCCACCGACCTCCACATTTACTCAGGCAGGAAAACACCTGAAGTCAGTGCAAAGTTGTGGCACAGGATTACAGGATGTGAGGAGAAGAGACAAAAGTGGGAAACATTTTGAACTCTCCAGTGCTCTGTGCTAGGTCAGCACTGGGCGGGGAGGGACTGGTCTGATTGGATGCTTCCCGGGTCCTCAGAAGGGAGTTTGGAGACAGGCACCTTGCCTCTCGTGATTGCCAGAACCAGGAGAAGGTAGATGATCACTGAAAGGGAGGCTCTGCCTTTGGAAACTGCTGAAGATTCCTCTGGCACAGGGTGGGATAGAGTACAGGGACTCTACTGGACTGACATGAGATAGTGCATCAGGGAAGCAGTGGGGACAGCCGGCACCTCCTTGAGGCAGCCTTCCCGCTGCCCCTCCAAGCAGTCACCTCCAGTGCTGGCTCTCTGTGGGTGGGTAGCCACCATTTTGGGGGTCCATAGCCTAAAAACGCTGTCAACATTGCTGATTTGGGCACCACTCTTTTTCCAGCCCAGCAGGGCAAGCCCAGGCAACTGTCTCAGGCAACGCCCTTGTCCTTGCCCAGCAGAGCAGGCCCTGCTCTTGGAGGAGGAGACTAACAAGAAAAGCTGTTTTCTAAACATTCCACCCTCAACTCAGCCACTTACTTTTTCATGCCTGCAGGTCAAACCCCACCCTTGGAGCAGTGGAGTAGTGAGAGAGGCAGCTTTCTGGGCTGAGACCCCGTGGTGGTGGCCTTGGTTAGAGCTTCTTCCCTGGCCTAGTTGCTTGTATTCTCCCCACGCCACTTGACAGACCCCAACCTTGGAGGGGCAGAGTAAGGAGAGAAGCTGCTTCCTGGACCGAGACACTTGGCAGCCTCAGGCAGGGCCCCTCCCCTAGCCCACATGCTGACTTCCTCTTGGCAGAGTATACTCTGCCCTTGGAGACAGGGAGAAAGGAGAAATTCACTTTCTCTGTGAGACTGGCATGTCTCTGTGGGACCTTGGAACTAAGCAAAAGGGGAAATACTATTGATTCAGTTCAGTGGATTTGTTTTGATCATCTGATAAGAACATAACACTAGGGTTCGCTCTCGGCACCCAGACCGCTGCCAGTTTTGGGGCTTGTGGACTGGGAAGGAAAATCAGCCAGAGTTCTTAGCAACTGCACCAATTGACACCTCCCACCTGGAGCTGCCTCACAAGTGTGTTAAAAGAGCCCTGGATAACATATTAGCAGCTCTTCCCTAGTAGCAGATCAAGCAACTACAAAAGTACATGCTCTTAAGCTCATAGCTACTTGTTGCTCTTCTTACCCCACCAAAAATGATAAGAGGGCTCAAGTAACACTTGGGAGTGACAAGACAATTTCCCAAAGACTGGGGCACTTGTATATTCCATTCAGGGGTTTAGAGCCCAATACAAAGGCATTGGAATATCTTAACAATTGATTCCCACATGTAAACTGCAAGCAAAAAGACAGAGAGTAACCCCATAGCCCAGCACAATGTCCTCCATCTCAAACTAGTGGAGAGTAGCAGAGTCACACACACAAGAGTGATTCACCACCTGGGAGACTAAGCAAGGGATCCAAACTCACTAATCTCCTTTAGCAAGAGGTGAAGACAACAGGTCAGAGATAACCCAACAGCCTAAAACAGCTGTAAGGCAATACAGGACCAGAGTGCATCTCCCCAGCACTATCAAGGAACATCCCTTCGAGGACTTGACAATAAGGCTACAAACCAGCCCCAGCACCTCCAGTTCTTGACAAAGTACCTTGATGAGAAAGAATTAGTGAAAGAACACAGGAAACATGAAAGATCAGAGAGAACAGTCATCCAAAAAGAAAATATTCAATCTCCATCAATAGATACCAACTTACACGACATGATTAAACAGACAGAGGAAGAATTCCGAATATGGATTGTAAGAAAACTCAATGGAATTGAAGAGAAAA
>CAUYSK010076338.1:0-11959 GCA_963575035.1 Avahi laniger
GTGGTGGGAGCCTGTTTAGGTAGGGCAATAAGGATAACCCCTCAGGAAATGATATTTAACGAATGAGCAGGAGCCAGCTGTGCTAAGTGCTTGGTGAGATTTGGGGTTCGGGGTGCCTCCAGGGGCCAGGCAGAGAGGACAGCAAGTGTACGGTCTATGCGAAGACATATGAACAGCATCCAATAAGCATTTGGGTGGCTTCAGCCAAGACATTTTCATTCTTTGTGCAGGGCACTGAGTTAAATGCTGTCTTACAAATAAGATAAATACCCGCTTCACTGAAGTTTGAGGTTTAATTGATCAACCTTGAGAAAAAACCCACTTTGACAAAAGGTAAGATCTAAAGGCTGTAAAGACTGAAGAAGCTCCTCCCCTCTACCCCAAGCTCCTGCCGACCCCAGGTGACATTTTCTTTTTCCGAGTATTACCACGACCAGCGGCCTGTCCTATTGCACTGGTTACCTTTTATGGAGTGTGGGGGCAGCTCGGTGAAGAAACACAGAGCTCCCTTGATGGTCCCGGGAGGGAGGGAGAGAAAAACTTCTTCACTCATTCTCGGGCCCTGTTGATGTGGAAGGATTAGAGCACACTCCTTGTTGGAAGAGTGCCATCCAAAGTAATAAAGGTAAGATGTCAACAACTCTGTCAGTAGAGGCAGATGTCATCCCTCGCATTGCCATGCTGATTGGAAAAGCAGCTCGCCTTTGCTGACATACGTTCTGTTCACTCAGGAAATAAAAAGAGCAGAAAGATGAACTGGAGGCCCGGGGAGAGTCTCTGCAGGAATGTGGACTCATCCATTTAAAGCTTATATCCTGGGCAGACGGTGATCTCAGCGAGAGCCGGCTCGGGTGGCACTCTCCCAGGCCTCGCTGGGCTTCCAGCTGGCACTCGGTCTCCACTAGGGGATGGAGTATCTCCGGGCAGGGCAGGGAGCAGGGCGCCTGGGCCTGTGGGGGCTCCCAGGAGAGGAGGACTGACTGACAGCCTTTGCTTTCAAGGAACTCTGCCTGCTTGGGAGACAGGACCTGCGTCATGGACACATCCCGTGGTCATGTGCAGAACCTACCCGAGGAGGTGAACACAGAGGGAAAATGTGCCTCCTGTGAATAGCGGGAAAAGACAGTGCTATCGAAATTGCCAGAGATTTCCATACCTCTAGTTTTTAATTATATCTATTTGCTTTCCCAATAACACATGCTCAAAACAAAGAAACTGTCGAGTACTGTGTCAAAAAAAAATCAACTATTTTCATTTTAAAGAATACTTTGTGAATAGAAAAGGGACCCCTGAATTTCGGAGGAAAGAGTTGGTGCCTGGTACGTCTCTCCTCTTTCCCCACTGGGGAGAGCAGTAATTCGCCCCATCAGAACCTGCGCCTCTCAGAGAGATGCTGATCTCGGAACAGGCTGCCTGACACAGAAAGTGCTCATTAAATGTATTTAAATATCAAGCCAAGGAGTTTAGAAATATAAAAATTTTTAGAATTTTTTAAAAATTTGGCTTAGAGTTCTTTGTAACTAGTTGGTCTTGCCAGTACCGTACATGAATATCAGACCTTAAGATACGCCGTTTGGGACGTGAGGCAATCTGGCTACCTGTCACCCTGTTGATCGCCAGGGTTGATTGCGCTGTTCTGGCTGGCTGGGCGGGTGTCCCCTTCCTGCCTCACCTCTCCAAGTGTGTACTTTCCAAAGCTGCATGCTTGGCTAAAGAGGACACCTTCGTTGATAGAGGAGGACTGTTTTCAGTCAATGGTTTACAAGTAGCGTGCTCCCCTGCTAGAACCTCCAAACAAGCCCTCAAGATATGCTCGTTGATACTCTTTAATTTAAAAATACAAATAAAAAGTATGTCAAAAATTTCAAAAGTCAGTCTTTTAGTTGATATTGTAGTCCTTGGATATTTTTATTTTTTTTTTATTTTTTTATTTGTTTGCTTGACAGCACAGTAGAGTAAAAAGAGCATGAGAATTCGGGTTAGGCAAACCTGAGTTTGAACACTAGCCCTACAATCCTCAGACCTAGGGTCTGGGACCCTCTTCTAGATCCTCACTTTGAAGGGTTCATTCTGACCCTCTGAAATGTACAGCCCTCCTCACAGAGAGACGTCCCAGCGGCCAAGAACACACGTCCACCTGAAACCTCTGTCCGCACGCTCTCAGGACTCTGGAATGCCCTGCACAGGCAGCTGGGAGCACACTCCTCGGCACTGCCCAGGTTCCGAGCAGGCTGGCTGGCGCAGGATGGGGCCTGACGGGGGTGAGGGGAAACGGAGGGTGGAGGAGCGGGCTGGGGGACCTCCATTTACACTCTTGCATGGGGCCCTAAAAAAGTCAAGGGCAGGTCCCTCGCATCTGGCCCCTGGTTACCCTGCTTGCAAATCACTTGTTTTCTGAAGCTCATTTTCCTCTTTGAGAAAATGTGTAAAAGAATTCCTATCTTACAGATTTTAAGGATCCAATTAGAGTATTATATAAAAATAATTATGCCAATCATAGTAAATAAATACTTATGATTGTTATCACTTTGGCTAGAGTTTCAGGCTAAACTGAAAATATCTGTTAAAGTTACCATATAACAGAAATGCATATTCATTATATTACTAGCGCTAATAGTATTTTAGGTATATGGTCCCTGATCATATACCTTTGGGACCAGATGTTTTCAGAATTCAGAATTTTTGGATTTTTGAAATCCAAATATTTCTAAATATAGAATAAGCCATATATTGTATTACATCTGAATTATTTGAGGCAGGGTCTCAATATATTATTATTTAAGCTTATCAAACACATTAATATTTCCACAGCAAAATCTATTGAATGAATATATGTCATAAGTAAAGACCATAAGTATCCTCACGTCAGTTCAGGTGACTTTTTAAAAAAATAACTTTTTATTTGTGATCAGCCTGAAAAACATAGTGAGACTCTATCGCTACCACAAATAAATAAATAAATTAGCAGGCACAGTGGCGTGTGTCTGTAGTCCCAGCTACTAGGGAGGCTTAGGCGGGAGGAACACTTGAGGCCAGAAGTTTGAGACCAGCCTGGGCAACATAGTGAGTCCCCATCTCCATAAAAAATAGAAAAATTAGCTGGGCATGTTAGCATATGCCTCTAATTTCTGGCTACTAGGGAGGCTGAGGCAGGAGGATCTCATGAGCCCAGGAGTTTGAGGTTGCAGTGAGGTATAATGACATCACTGCACTCTAGCCCAGGCAACAGAGTGAGAACTCATCTCAAAACAAAACAAAATAACTTTTAAAATTTTTGAATGGTTTTAGATTTTCAGGAAAATTGCAAAGACAGTACAGAGAGTTCCCATATATCCTATATGCAGTTTTCCCTATTATTAATTTCTTACATTAATATGCTACATTTGTCACAATTAATGAATCAATATTGATACATTAACTAAAGTCTATACTATATTCAAATTTCCTTAATTTTTACTTAATGTCCTTTTCTGTTCCTGGACACCCTATTACACTTAGTTGTCACATCTCCGTGGGCTCCTATGGTGGTGATGGTTTCTCAAACCTATTGTTTTTGATGACCTTGACAGTTTGAGGAATGCTGCTCAAGTATTTTTTTTTTTTTTTTTTTGCTCAAGTATTTTGTAGAATGCCCCTCAACCGGGATTTTTCTGGTGTCTTTCTCATGATTAGACTGGAGTTTTAGGCTTTTTGGGCTGAAGACCTTGGAGGGAAAGTGCCATTCTCATCACATAAGGAGAGAACATACCATCAACATGACTTGACCATCTGGCAGAGGTAGTATTTGTTATGTTTCCCCACTATAAATATACTCTTTTTTGTCCCCTTTTCATACTTACTTTTGGGAAGGAAGTCAATATGGAACTATGCTCCACCTCCTACAGGGCGGAGTGCCTATGTGAATTATTCCAGATTCTTCTGCATGGGAGATTGGTCTCCTCTCCCATGGGTCAGGTTGTGCTGCCAAATGGATTAAGAATTTTTTTTTTAAATTTTGATATTGTGGATAAGGGATTAATGGGCCAGGACTAGCAGTATATCTAAATTTAAAGTCTTGATATGTGTTTCCACCTACTGTACCTCTGGTGACAGAAGAGACTAAGAGACTGAGCAACAGTTCCTTATAAGAAGAAAATGACAGGGACTAATAGGGAGGAATAATGGCAGCCCCGGGAACACTCCTGTTTCCCAGGCCCCTGGATGGTCCCCTCCCATTACACATGACTTGGCTGTGCCTTCCTCAACAGGAAATATGTCTGGCTGCTTCCACACCTTCATAACAAATTCAACCTGGAGGGAAATACTGGGAAGTACGGTGATGGCCATGTTAAGAGTGTAAGTTTTAAAATATAAAAGAGATTTCCACTTTCATGCATTTGTCAGCCCTTTTTAAATGTACATTTTCATGGAAACTCTTCAACTGAGATTATTCAGGACTGGGAGGGGTTGTATAGATGGAAATCTAGGTGGTTCTTGTCCAGGGCTCACACAGTCTCTTCCCACTGTAGCCAGGGGACCCTCTCCACTCTCCTACATTCTCACCTTCCTCTGGGATGCCCCACACCCACCCCCAGGTGGTCCTGCTTCCCACATCCTCTCAGGCTGTGTCCCCTTTCTGCTCACCTCTTCTCTCCCTCCACCTCTCCCAGCTCTGTAAGACCCTCTTAGGATTTTTATTGTTCATTCCTAGCTCCTCTGTGGTCTCTACATCGCTTCAGGGGTGATATTCCAAGTATCTGACAATCCGTGCCCTAGACCGGTAGCTGGGTTTTGTGCCAGGCACTACCGTTAAAGTAGAGAGGGCCCAAGGGAGGGGCCTCGCTGAAGGACGGTGAGGGGGCCTGAAGCAGCTGAGGGCAGCAGCTATTCACCAACCTGCAGAGAAGTATTTCAGTAGTTTAACATACAAGGAGAGTAAATCATTACCAAGTGTATTTTGTATCATATGGTCATGGGAGCCTTCCAGAATTGGAATTAGGCCCTAGCCTTCACAGTAATTACTGGCACATTGCTTATTCACTCTCGGGGTTGACTTTCCAACTTGTGGAGTTGCTCGCTGAAGCCCCCAGAAGGCATTTATTTAATTAGGACAACAGTGTGACCTAATATTGGTTGCTGTTCACACTTACCCGTGAAGCCTGAGAGCTTATGTCATTGTGGGCTTGGGGCTAACTCGCAATGAGGTGTGAGCTCTGGGCAGCATCAGCATTGTTAAGAACCGAAGGGAGTCTTATCTGTAGAGAAGTTTTTCCTCCTTCAGTCTTCAAAGGAGCCCAGTAGAAAGCTCACACAGCTTGATCCTTCTCCAGCCTATGAAGTCCTAGCCTACAATTACATGCCCCTCTTTAGCAAGAGATGGGTGATCCTATCTCTTCTACCTAATTTAGAGGAGTAATGTGGATGTTTAGAAAATGGTACAAACTTCTGAGAAAAAAATGTTATATGTAATTTAGAAGATGAATAATCTTCAAATAACTCCCTGACTTTGAGCTCCAATTAGGAAGAAATAATTAAGCATGTTGGCATTGAAGAAATAAAATATTTCAAATCACTCTCTGATCTTGATTATGTTTCTTTTTCAAACTCCAAAAATTAAACATAATGATGGACTACATAAATAAGTTTATTATTCACCATCTGGTTATGATACTTGATGAACTGATTGAAGCTCCTTAGAGATTTTTTTTTCCAAGTTCCCCTGGGGGTCAAAATCCCTCCAAACTCAGTATTTAGGGTGCCCTTGAACTGCCTGTAGCAAAGGTCTTTAAACTACTTTTGTCAATTTTATTCATCAAAATTATTTGACTACTTACATTTTATACATTTACTATTAAAACAATATGTATGTTATAAAATTGTCTATACAGGTCATTTGGAAATTTCTTGTGCATTGTTTTGTAACAAATCTTCTATTGTATCTTAAATTGTTTTATAAATAGTTAATTATGACTTACATTTTCATAAGGTTAATTTTTTTCCTCTGAATAGATTTATAAAACTGTTAAGGTCAAGAATTTTTAAAAATTTATTCTCTGGTTATAATAGAGTCTTTTGCTTAACTGATTTTTTGGACCAAAAAGCTTCAAAGTATTGACTAGTTTTGCCCTACCTGTGTGATCACCAGCAAGCCACTCAGCTTCCACAGGTCCTGGTTTTCTCAGCTGTAAAAGAAGGATTAGACTAGATGATTTCTAAGATCTCTCCAGCTTGAAAATTGGAGAGATTGTAGGATTTGATTTGGCAAGTCTCCCAAAAGGATGTTGTTTGAGCTTGAGAAGGTTATCCTAATTTTGACCACAGATGGTATGGATTTGGAAAAACTCTTTTATTAGGTTATTAAGTATGAAATGTCCTATTTCCTTAAGTAATAAGTTTGACAGTTAATATCCCTGACATTTCACTTTGACACATCTCATTTTATGTTTCTTGTGAAGGTACTTCCTCAGTCTTTCAAATGCATGGTTTGACTTGTGATTATCTTTCAATTTTTTTTTTTTGGAACAATTTTTGTGAAACCATGGTAAGACAAAAGTTCATGTTATTTTCAAATATGAGTTCTGTCATGGAACCAATGCAGCTCAGACAGCTCGAAATATCAGTGAAGTGTTTGGGAAGGATGTGGCTAATGAACGCACAGTATGTTGCTGGTTTGAGAAGTTCTGTTCTAGTGATTTTAATCTTGAAAATGAGCTACGTGGGTGACCTGAGACAAAGGTGGATAATGATAAGCTGAAAACTACAGTGGAAGTGAATCCATCTCAACCTACTCATGAATTAGCAGCAAGGTTTGACATTACTATTCCAACAAGATTGGACCATTTGAAACAAATGGGCAAGGTAAAGAAGCTGGATAAATGCATTCGGCATGAATTAAATGAACGTCAGAAGAGAAATCTTCTCGAAGCTTGCCTTTCTTTGCTGTCACAACATAAAGGTGAACTATTTCTACACTGCATTGTTACATTTGATGAAGAATGGATTCTTTTGATAATTGCAAGTGTTAGGCACAATGGTTGGATAAAGATGAAGTTCAGAAACACAGTCCAAAACTGAATATTCATTCAAAAAAGGTAATGGTGTGTGTTTGGTGGTCCAGCGCTGGTATTATCCGCTATAGCTTCATGAAATCTGGTCAATCAACTACAGTGGATATTTACTGCAACCAGTTGGACAAGATGATGAGGATACTTGTGATTAAGCAGCCAAGACTGATCCATAGAGACTGGCCAATCCTCTTGCCAGACAACGTTAGACCACGTGTCCCACAAACAACGCTGCTCAACCTACAGAAGCTGGACTTGGAAACTCTCTGTCATCCACCATATTCACCAGACCTTGCACCAACTGACTGACATTTCTTCTAGGCTTTGGACCACTTCTTTGAAGGAAAAATATTCAATTCTCAACAAGCTATAGAAAACGCCTTTTGCGTTTTCATCGCTCTCCAGGCTTCTTCACTGCTGGTATAAACAAGCTACTGGTAAGATGGCAAAACTGTGTCGATAGTTTAGGCACATATTTTGATTAATTGTACTGCTTCTTGTTGGAGATATCATAAACTACATTTTGATTCAAAATTGGACATTTCGTATTTAATGATCATAGAAAACTCCCCAAAGATGAAAGCATACTCACTGGCCCTAAGGGTGTGGTGTCCTTAACATCTTTGTGAGCATAGCTCTCCCTTTCAATGTGTCAAGGGTACCATGGTGGAATGCCACACCTACAGCATCACTGCAGCAGGCGGCTGGTTACACATTAGAATTGTGAAACTGTGAGCAACAGCACTACTCATAAAGAGAACCTCAGTTTAGAGCTGAGTTCAATAATTTTCATCCTGATTAGCCAGCAATTGGCCTTCTCACTTTTCCTGTTTGCATTATGTTAAAAATCTTTGTTCTATTTTCTAAAATTTTATGTGCAATCTGTGGTGTTTAGAGAAATGGATGCATAAAAAATAAAAATAAAAATGTCACATCCTGTAAACATGCCATAAGCTGATTATGTTAATGTTTTCTTTACTCGAGCAGGTAGATTTAGAACATGATACTAATATAATAATAAACATTCATCTAATGAATAGATTTTGATCAAGGAAGTCTCCCATTGGCCCCATATATAATCTTTACTCTGTTAGTTTTCCCAGGGCAAAAATCACACAAAAGAAATGAACCACAGCTCTTGAAATATAATATCAGTCAAAAAAAAAAATGCCACAACAAAAAACAAACAAACGCAAAACAAAACCTTAACTCAAAAACTGGTATAACAATGCAAACTATAACATAATAAGATCCCCCCACACCTAGGCAGCCACCCATGCCCAATCTGTATCCTGGAAAGACTTATGACTAAGCAAACAGAGGAGAGAGCATGAAAAGAGTCAGTCATGGATTTTTAATTTGTAAGCACAGACTAATCCAGGGAAGACTTACAGCAAATTTTATTCCAATGCCTTTTATTCCTTTTTAATCATACAATCTGTGTCTGTCAGCAACAGCTTTTGACTGCTTCTTTAGCCAATCTGAAATGCTAGAAGGATCCTTGTTTAACCAGTTTTTAATAACTGCATCTCCATGCCACCTTCACCATCATTTCATTGACTTTCAGGAACAAATTTCTTTACTCACTAGATGTTACATTAAAGAATCTATAAGAAAATGATTAAAGGGGGGAGGGACAGTGATTACACAGGAAACGAAAAATCAAGAATCTTATATTTCTGTCCCAGGCAAGTATCAGTTCTGTCACAGCAGTCCCCTTTCCCATGGGGGTGTTCTATGATAACATTCGTGACACCACATTTGACTTTTTTTAAAAAAAGAAATGTCCTTTATAGTTATCATATATTAATAGAAAATGCTAATGTGTAGTAAGCATTGGCATCTCATATATAAGCAGATGTGGATTCTGTGGCTAAGCACAAGAGGTTTCTCATGAAAAACTGATACATGCGTAATTTCACAAAAATGATTATCAGTGCGACTTTAGGTGAATAATGCTGTACTTAGTAAGAAGAATATAGAATAAATGCCAGTTTTTATTTCATGCCACAGTTTGAGTGTTAAAAGTTAGGTTAATTATCCTGATTATATGATTAATGTCTAAATGGACTCAGCAGAACTAATAATTTTGCCTTTTGTGACCCTCTGTTGTTCAAGCTAGCTGTTTTGCTTGCCAGGTTTGCTCAAACTGGAAAAAAGGCGAACATGTAGGAACCAGCTGAAATCTGATATAGATTTTCCTTTAAGCTTAAAAAGAAAAGATTTAAATCACGAAATTTCACCGTGGGAAATATACCATCCTTTTTTATGCTAATGAAATGCCCATAGCATGGTGAGGGCTAAACAAGCAGAGAAGATACAGACAGAGTCAAGGTGTTTCCATCCTTACTCTTTACTGAGTTGAGTATTTGGGAGGCTGTGAGTCAGCACCTTCTCCTGGGTACCTTCCTCCTTCTTCCTGCCTGGGGGAGCCAGTGTGGGCGGGACTAGCCTTACCTGTGGGGACAACAGGTGGCTCTCCTTAAAATGCTACTTTCTCCCTATTAATTTGTCTGCATTAGAATGTTTAAATTACAAAAGTAGTTATTTATTTTAATAAGCCAAACAATGAGTGCAAAATGGTATTATATAAAGCAAACCAATGAAAAAATGTAGAAAGACACAGCCAGCAACCTTCCCTCACCCTATCTTTCCCATACCCATGCAGACACTGCAGGCAGACATATACATATGCAGATCTTTGTTTTGTACTTTACAAAAACAGGAAAAAATGCACATTACTCTATACATTTTGTTTTTAGGGGACCACAAAATAATCTTTCTCTAGGCCAGTAGATAAAGATACACTTAATTCACCGTTTTTGTGTATTACAGTTTAATCTTCTGTTTCATGTTTTTTTTATTTTTTACTTTTTACATGGAGAAGCTCGTTTTTAAAATTTGTTTATTTAATTTTATTTTTAATTATTATGGACACATAATAATTATATATCTTTATAGGGTACATGTAATGTTTTGATACAGGCATACAAGGTGAATTAATCAAATCAAAGTAACTGATTTCTTATCATTTCTTTGTGTTAAGAACATTCCAATTTCACTCTTTTAGTTATTTAAAGTATAACCCAATTTACTGTTGATTATAGTCACTTTGTTGTGCTATCAAATATTGTTCATTCTATCTATCTATCTAACTATATTTTTGCACCCATTAACCATCTCCATGTTTGTTTTTAAATAACAGCTTTATTGAGCTATATAATTCACATATCATACAATGCATTCTTTTAAAGTGTAAATGACCTTTAGTATACTGACAGAGTTGTGCAACCATCACCACTATGTAATTTTAGAACATTTCACCACTCCAAAAAGAAATCCCATACCTATTAGCAGTCACTCTCCATTCCCCTCTCTTGAGCCCCTGATAACCACTAAGATAGTTTCTGTTTGTATTTATTTGCATACTCAGAACATTTAGTATAGGTGGAGTCATATAATATGTAGCCTTTTGTGTCTGGCTTCATTCACCTAGCATAAAGATTTCAAGGTTCATCTATGTTGTAGCAAATATCAGTACTTCATTACTTTTTATGGCTGAATAATATTCCATTGTATGAATATATGCTATTTTGTCAGTCCATTCATTAGTTGATAAACATCTGCATTGTTTTCACTTTCGGGCTCTTATGAATAATACTGTATACAAGTTTTTGTTTAGATATGTTTTCAGTTTTCTTGGGTATATACCTAAGAGTGGAATTGCTGGGCCGTATGGTGACTATATTTAACATTTTGAGGAACTGCCAAATTGTTTTTCTAAGTAGTTGCATCACTTTACAATCCTACCAGCAATGTATGAGGATTCCAATTTCTCCATATCCTCATCAAAACTTGTTATTGTCTGTCTTTTTTATTTTAGCCAACCTAGTGGGGAAAAAGTGATATCTCATTGTGGTTTTGAGTTACATTTTCCCAATGACTAATGATGTTGAGCATTGTATCATGTCCCCATTGGCCATTTGTATATTTTCTTTAGAGAACTGTTTATTAAAATCGTTTGCCTATCTTTTACTTGGATTATCTTTTTATTATTGAGTTGTAAATGTCCTTTATATATTCTAGATATAAGTTCCCTATCAAATATGATTTGCAAGTATTTTTTACCTTTCTGTGTGTCTTCATTTCCCTCTCTTAATGGTGTCCTTGGAAGCTCAAAATTTAAAAAATTTTTGAAGATCAATTTATTTTTTCTTTTGTCACTTTGTTTTTGGTGTCTTATCTAAAAACCATTGCCTAAACTAAGATTATAAAGATTTCTTCTTTTGTTTTCTTCTAAGAGTTTTACAGTTTTAGCTCTTATATTTAAGTCAATGATCTATTTCAAGTTAAATTTTGTATATGGTGTGAGGTAGGGGTTCCAACTTCATTCTTTTGCATGCGGATATTGTTGAGTTATGAAAGTTCTTCATATATTGTCTTAGAACCATTTGTTGAAAAGATTATTCTTTTCTTATTGAATTTATTGGTACCCCTGTTGAAAATTAATTGGCCATAAATGTAATGGCCAATTACATTTCTGAATTCCTAATTCTATTCTGTTGATCTATGGATCTGTCCTTATGTCAGTACCACACTGTTTTTTTTTTTATTTCAGCATATTATGGGGGTACAGATGTTTAGGTTATGTATGTTGCCCCTGCCACCCTCCCCGCTAAGTCCAAGTTTCAAACATGTCCATTCTTCGAGTGGTGCACATTGCACTCTCTGTGCATGCATATACTTGGCCCCTCCTCCCTTCTCCCCCTCCCCCCTCCCCCCTGCCCAACATCCAATAGATGTTATTCTTATATGTGCACTTATGTGTTGATCAGTTAATACCAATTCGATGGTGAGTACATGTGGTGCTTGTCTTTCCATTCTTGGGATACCTCACTTAGTAGAATGCATTCCAG
>CAUYSK010076339.1:0-24508 GCA_963575035.1 Avahi laniger
GTCCAATTAATTTCTTTCTATTTTTGGTAGAGATGAGGTCTCGCTTCTTGCTCAGGCTGGTCTCGAACTCCTGAGCTCAGAACGATCCGCCCACCTCGGCCTCCCAGAGAGCTAGGATTACAGGCGTGAGCCACCGCGCCCGGCCAAGAAAAAACAAATTTAAAAATGAGCATTTGATGTATAAGAATCTATTAAACTGTAACTACCTTCTGGATCAATGTTCCTTAAAAAAAAAAAGGAAGAGGCCTGGCTTAGTGGCTCAGGCCTGTAATCCTAGCACTCTGTGAGGCTGAGGCAGGAGTTGGGGGTTTTAGGGGCATTGAGGGGGAAGGATCACTTGAGGTCAGGAGTCTGAGACCAACCTAAGCAAAAGCAAGGCCCCTGTCTCTACAAAAAATAGAAAAATTAGCTAGGGACAGTGGTGCACACCTGTAGTCCCAGCTACTTGGAAGGCTGAGGCAGGAGGATCACTTGAGCCCAGGAGTTGGAGGTTTCAGTGAGCTCTAATGATGCCACTGTACTCTAGCCCAGGCAACAGAGGGAGATCCTGTCTCAAAAGTAAAAAAAAAATGATTACTGAAGGATGGAGTGGGAGCAGGAAGCATGTGGGGTGCTTACAGTGAGTGACAGAAATCCTTGGGTAGTAAAGACAGTATTTCTGGAGGGTGTGTATAGTTTTAAAAATTCCCCTCAAATAATTCTTTTATCCTTGCCCTGGGGGTGATGGTATACTATCCTCACATGACATTAGAATATTATTTCCTAATTCCTTATACTTTTGGCAATTTCTAAATATTAAAATTAGTGATCCTCCACCATTATGTAACCCTTAGTAAAAATATGTAGGTAGCTTTCATTAGTAGATGCTAAAACCATTGGGTGAAACCTGATGGGGAATCTTATAATAAATTGATTATATTGACACCACCTGAATCCACTGATCGAGCTCAGGAGATCTAAAATTGGGGCAATAGGAAGCGTAGAGCATCACATATTGAAAAATTAAATAAATAAATAAAATCAGTGATCTTCAACATATAGTAGTAATAGGCACATAATCTGGCCATCTACTGGAGTCTTAACTGGCTAAATCCAGAGCATCTGACAAATTTTGACCTGCTTGATAAAAATTCTATCCCAGAGGGTAAGAGAAGATGTCAAAACTCATCCTAGAAGTGGCAGAAACTAGTATGTTAACATTTTGTGTTTTTATAAAAAGAAAAAAAATGTATCTGATTATGTAGTTGATATGCTTTTATAGTCATTTAAAAAGTCTCCATAAGGAATCTCCACATGGAGGACCTGGTTACACTGGTTGCCTCCGGCATAGGAAGCTGGATGTCTGGGGGTCAGGGAAGGTGAGAGATACTTATCACTGTTTGTTTTACTTTACAAATTTTGAACTATACAATATTGTCTATTCCAAAAAATAAATTTCAAAAACCTAATACCAAAAAAAAGAGACTAAGAAAAAATTTCAAAATAGTACTCATGCTTGGTAACAGGGTATGAACTTTTAAAGATATATCATAAAACTTTGCATCTTTATTAAACTGTTTATATTGTATTGCAATAATATACTATGAAGAGATCTCTTAAGTAACCTGCCAGATTAACCAGAGTCTTCCATACTGTCTGTGATACCCAAACACTGAATGCTCCCAGTTGAGAGAATGCCCTCTTGTGCCCCTGCCCTTGGCTCCTTCCATGGGGAGTGTGTGTTTACCCATGGTTTGTTGGGTTTGTACTCAAACCTGATCCTGTTTGCTGTACTTGATCTTTTAAAACATGTAACTGAATTAAATATTATTAAACTGATTAAACATTAAGTGTGAAGTAAAAAACATAAAGTTAAACAAAATTAGTGATCCTTTGAAAAATAACTCAATACGCTTTTTAAAATACAAGCTCTAAACTTGGTAGACAGTTAATAAAATATTAACCAAATGATAATTTGTTGAAAGAGTTAGCACAAAGAGGATTTATTACTCAATAATAGGTTGTATGTCTAGCATCAATACTTCACACAAATGGGGATGACAACAAAAAGTGTGTTTAGGATAAAAATTCAGTTTGCAAAATAATGAACAATCTAGTGGAGTGGCAAAATGAGCATATGGAGCTGTTGCAGAGTTGAAAGAGTTAGAATTTGAGAACAATTAAATGTTAAACCGTGTCAGACAATTTGTTAAAGGAGAAGTGAATGAAAATGTAATGAATATCCATTTTGTGGGATGCTTTTTGTTTATCATTTGTTTTTTCCTCACACAACAACCCTAAAGACAATGTATTACTTTTTTTTCTATTGATTGACTCTAGGTGCCAAAACAGTGTGTGTGTGTGTGTGTGTGTGTGTGTGTATGTGTGTATGTAGTTAATATTCAGCTGCTGGTCAGTAAATAACCTATGTTTCAGTCCTACCACCAAATGCCTCCTAGCACTTAGGTTTCCAACCATCCCTCCCTGCAAACACCTCAGACCTCATCACAATTCAATCAGGGCTTGCCTTCAGGACTATGTTCAAGTGCTAAAACCTTCATCTCTTCTTCTTGGACCATATCCATGTGTGATAGCAAGCTCCCAAGATGTCCCAGTGGTTCTTGCATTCTGATATTCATGGTCTTATTTAGTCTCACTTACGTGAAAGCCGTATGACCAATAAAATATTGAGAGGTGACAGTGTGCAACTTCTGAGGCTAGGCCATAAAGGGAATTTCAGCTTCTGAGTTGCTTGCTTTGAGGAAAGACAGCTACCATGCCATTAAGAAAACCAAAATAGCCTTGTATTATACATAGGCCTGCATGGAAAGGTACTGATGAGATTCAGGACTTGCTACCCGCAAATATGATATCTTATCATTTGAGAAAACAGGAGAAGCAGGAACATCACTCTCCCTTCCCTCTTCCCCTTCTTTTCTGAAGCAGGTCATAAGATTCTCATTTGAGATGTCCCCATCCTATACTGGAAGAAACACCCTTTTCTGTAGATACAAATACACCAAGAAGAATCTGAACAACCAGGCCTTGTGAAGTTTCCCCCAGTTTATTATTACTAGATCATACATTTTTGTCTTCCCATGATATTTTCCCACAGCTATCCACTCTTCATCAAACCTAAACATAAAAATACACATTTATCTATTTCTTTGAGTCTTCACTTCTGAAGGCTTCCATGTCATGTAAAACTTACACTTAAAATAAATGTATATGCTTTTTCTCTTGTTAATCTGTCTCTTGTCATGTGTGCCTCAGCCATGGACCTTGCCATATGAAAAAAAAAAGGTATTTATTTTCTCTACAGGACTAAGACTTCCCACCAACATCCAGCATTAACTTTCCAGCCATGTAAGTCAGTCATCTTGGAAGCTAATCCTCCAGCTCCAGTCATGTGTTCTGTTGATGGCTTCCCTGGTTGACATCCAACTGCAATCTCATTAAACACATCAAACCAGAACTGCCTTTGCAGAACACTCCCAAATTCCTGAACCACAGAAATTGTGAGAGAGAATATATGCTTATTTGTGCTTTAAGCTACTAAGTTTTAGATAATTTGTTATATAGAAATACATAACAAATACAAGTTTTTATATTCAGAAGTAGAATGCTGCCATAACAAAAGCTTAAAATGTTGAGGTGACTTTGGGATTTGGGATATAAGTATAAGCCAGAAGTACTTTGCAGAGAATGCCAGCGAAAACCTTGTAGGGGAGGAACATCTTTTCCTCTACCCTCTTAGTTCTATGAATGGGAACCTGTGAATGAAACTGACAACAGACTTATTAACAGGAGAAGAGGTATACAAACTTTCTTAATTTTTAATTTTGTATGCAAGTGAGCATCACAGAAAGAAGTGACTACCAAAAAGAGTGGTGAGATTTTGTAACTTATATACCACCTTAATAGGGGGAAAGAAAAAGGACAAAGGTCACTTAATGGGAGAGTAAATTAATTTTAGGAACTATAAACAGGCCCTTAGAAGAATAGATGGGAGATATGACATGCTGTGACAATGTCTGTCTAGGGGTGATGTCAAATTCTCATATCCTCTCCTGTGATAAGAGTCAATCTTCCTTGATTGATGAAACTCCTGGGAAGTAGATTTATGACAACGGAGTCTTTTATTTATTTATTTTTTTTTTGGAGGATCTGTTTTTAGGCAAATAAAGGGAGTTCAGAGAAATCTTCTTCCTGCATCTGTTGATTCTCAAATGTCTTCAGATAAAAATAATTCTTATGTTACATTAGGCACATTCTGGACCCTATCAGCCTAGAAAGTCTCGAGAGACTGTTAGCAGAAGCCTGATGATGCTCAAGGAGGCTTTTTGGTGAAGTCTTAAAAGAATGTGAGGAAAATATTATTGAAAAACAGAGGAAAGGACATCCTTGTTTTGTACTGCGAAAAGTTAAGCCACACAGGAGCCTGTATTATCATGAAAGTTAGGATATGTGCCTAAAGAATTGGGCAATCTAACCAAAGATATTTTTAGACACAATGTTGAAGATGTCATCTGGCTTCTCCTGTGCTGCACTGTTGGATTTTTAATGTTCTTCTTTATTAGTTATAACCCAAGTGTGCACACAACATGCTCTGGATCATATACAGATCAGTTATTAATATCTACATAATAATAACTGTGTTTGTTTTTCTCATCCCTGTCCTTACCAGTGGGGCAATATAATAAAAGCCAGATGGAAGAATCTACACAAGTAGTGAAAAATAATTTTTCTTTGCTTATGTACTGGAGAAGGGAGGAGTTACATCCCCTCCCTTCCCAAAAGGAAGGAGAAAAAAATGTTTGCTCCTGGAAACAGGATGGAAAAATCCTGGGTTATTATTCTAACCCTTTTAAATATAAATACATCTCTCCAAGGGCGTTGATGTCAATGGCTTTTATGATCTAGAGTTTTCTCCAAGTTTCCAGGCCTCATTTTTACTTGAAACGTAAACACATACCTACAGAGTTAACGCAAATCTTTCTGGAGTTCTGTCATTATCTATACAGTTGTAAATTAACTTCCTAAGGGTTGCTCTTAGTTTAGTATCCAAAGTTTTTAGCAAAATTTATTTCAGAATGCCCCAAGTCTGCATGAACACAAAAATATTTTCTGTAAACCTCATAATTCCACCCCATTGTTGCCTTCTGGCAAATTTATCTATAACATGCCATGCTATCAATCATCTTGTTTTAATCTGACCAACAGGGGCTAGGACCAATATGTTCAGTTTGTTTTAAACAATACTTATCCAGCTATTGCCAGAAAGACTCCAAGGGTAAAATGAGGTCAAGTCTGTAGTGTTGGTCTCAGAAATACTCTGCAAGGGTCTTGGGTTTAGTCAAGTGAACAAATCTCATTAACCATAAAGGTCTGTCTTAGAAAGCCCATGGCTTCCTTCTTAAGTGTCTGTACTAACTTTGTCCAACTAGCCAGAAGCATATATCCAGGTGCGACAGGATATATTAATAATTTCCCCAGACTTCACTTTGGCCTGCAAGGAAGAAATCTATAGTAAATTCTGTTATCTGTGCAACTCTGGTCAATGAGGTAAAGCTGGCTATTGAATGCCTTCCAGACTGAGGCAGGGTCATGAATCACTTGCATTAAAGTCCAAAACAAACTTCATATCACTTTTCTAATGGAATAAATCCTATCATAGGAAAACAGCCCACAATAAAACATCTCTGAACAGAGAAGCAAGGTGGGAAACATCATGGACCAGGGCTCCAGAAATACTTTCTAAAAAACAGAGCTCATTAATGTCGCTCTTCCTCCACACTTTTCAGAGATTTAAGTTTTACTTTCCCAATGGCATAGTTTTGCTTTCCCCTCATTGTTACAAAATCTGAGTGTCACATTTTATTGACTCCTAACTACATAGTTTTTTCCAGTTATCTTCTATTTTCAGAACTTTTGTTCAGAACACTGTGGTAGAAGACACACAAAAACTTTTTTACAGAAGGACATTTTCATACAACTTAAAGCCTGAATATGTCAGTTCCCTTTCCAGCCAATCTGACCTGAGGTTACTATTATAAGAAAAAAAGACACATCAATCCCAGGACAATGATTTGGTAAAAATTCTGGATTTTATTTTATATTTTTTTCAGAATTTAACTATATTGTTTGGACTCAGAAAACAATACCACAACATAAAGACCTTAGATGTAAAAATTTTTCTCTGACCTCTGGTCCTCCTGTCTCTCAGTCCCATTCTTCTCTAAGGCTAGCCATAAAAACCAGATTCATTCTTCCCTGAGGTGGATCATGGAAACCAGAGTCCCTTTTCTTAAAAGCCAGCCATAAAACCTAAAATCATGTTATGTAAAATCTGGCCATAAATAAACTATCTGACCTATTTTGTTTGGCTTTAGTCATAAGACACCCATTGTAGAGAGGACTCTGCCCCATAACCAGAAGGAAGAAATGTGTGCTCCAAGAGGCCAAGAAGAATCTAGACAGACAGGCCTTGCTGGGTTTTCCCACTCAGTCTATTAGCATTAGATCATATCTTTTTTGTCTAATCATATTTCTACACAGCTGTCCATACTTTATTGAATTAAACATAAAAATGGACAATTTCCCCTGTATCTCTGGGTCTTTATTCTGAAAACTCCTGTGTATAAACATTAATTAAATTTGGATGCCTCTTCTCCTATTAATTAATTTGCCTCATGTCAGGGATTTTTCAGTGAACATTTGGAGGGGGTTGGGAGCAAAGGGCCTTTGTCCCTACAGTATCATCCAATAAATGTCCAGAAAGAACATCACTCTCTGGAAACTGCATTTAATAATCAAACTAACTTATTAAGTTCTGTGTACCAGGAAAAGATAAGGGTGTACAGTCAGACTGTTAGTTCTTTGTTGAGTGATGTTGGCTGTCAGTGGAAAAGAAGACAAACTCTGTAAAATAATTTAAGGAGGTTTATCCTGAGCCAAATTTGAGGACCATGGCAAGGAGCCATACCCAAGAAGCCACACCCAAGAAGTCCACAAGCGAACTTGCTGTGGCTGGGTTATAGTTTGGTTTTATACATTTCAGGGAGACAGGAATTACAGGTAAATTCATAAATTAATACATGGAAGGTATATATTTGTTTGGCCCAAAAAGGTGGGACATCTCAAACTGGGGGCTTACAAATCATAGGTGGATTTAGGGATTCTTTAGTTGACAATTGACTGAAAGAGCTTGGCTTTGTCAAAAAGACTAGGAATCAGCAGAAAGGAATGCTTGAGTTAACATAAGGGTCTTCTATCTTTTATGTGATGCTGTAAACTAAAATAAAATCTTAAAGCTCCCCCCTGCCTGCACCGACTGACTGAATAGACCCCCTCTTCGTCAAGGGGATGTCCTAAAACTAAATTGCCTGCCATGAGGAGGGAGGTCAGATATGCCTCATCATCCATATTGGAGATATTCCTTGTAACACATTAACAGGCCTAAGAGTATGCAAGTCAAACCTGCAGATCCTCAATTTACAAAACAAAAATATGTGTGGTGGCTTGTCTCTGATTAACAGCTCCTTATCTTAAAAACATTCCAAGCTTTTAGACAAAGCTTCATATCTTTAACCAATTACAAGTCAAAGAATCTTTAAACTCACCTATAATCTGCAAGCATTCTCCCACTTCAAGATGGCCCACCTTTTTGGCCAAATCAATGTATGCCTTCCATGTATTGATTTACAACTTTACCTGTAACCCCTGTCTCCCTGAAATGTATAAAACCAAACTGTAACCCAACCACAGCCAGTCCACTTGTTCAAGGCTTCTTGGGTGTGGCTCCTGGTCATGGTCCTCAAATTTGGCTCAGAATAAATCCCTTTAAAATTGTTTTACAGAGTTCGGCTTCTTTTCTGTGGACAGTGCTATACCGGAATCAGGTTAGGAAGTAAACCACATCGTAAAAACTTGTTTACTGAGATTTTATCATTTGTATGTGTGACTCACCAGGCCCCCTTAGGTAGACATTTTTTGAGCAAAGAAAAATATCAGAGTTCAGTTCTCATAAGATATATCTTGTAGAGTATGAACATAAGAAAAACAAAAGATACTGATATTGAATTCTTATTTATCAATATTCTGTATTTAAATGAAGTAATTTCATAAAATCTGTTATTTGAGACAATGAGGTATTTCATGTATATTCATTTTAGACATAAAGAAAATAAACGCCTGTGAAGTGCCAAAATCTATAACTTTATATTGTTTTGATTTAAATATACCTAAAAGATGTTGTACCCCTCCCTGGATTCTCTACAGATTGTACCCTTTCCTTGATGACCTAGGGTCAACATTATACACATCCACTATTGTTTGGTGCTCTATTGTCCTGCTCTGGGGCCTCTTTCCTAAATGCCCTGACAATCCTGTTGCTGAACCGTTGCTCTTTTCTCTTGCTCCAAGCTGGTCAGCTGTACTTCTGGCTGTTTCCAGAACACTCTCCTCTACTAGAACACCGTTCTTCTTTAATATGCCATTTCTAATCCATTGTGGGCTGGGAATCTGAATAACACAGCTTGTTAGAATTGATCATAAGGTAAGAGTGAATACCACCCCCAAGTAAGCATCTGTGACCCCCAAGTGAGTTTCTTTGGGATCTATTCTTTGAGTTGGATGCTGTCGGTTGTAGCGCATGGATGGCCACAGCAGTTTTTTCTTTGCTTCTGAACATTCAAATAGAGCCAGCCAACTAATGAAATTCTTGAAAGCATCCAGCAAAACTCTCTGTAGGAAGTTTTTTTTCTCCTTTACATTGTTTCCCATGTCCTAAGTTATCTTTTTAATGTTATGTGTGTGTTTTTATTTCATTTTAGGATATGGATGGGATAATGATAACTATAGAAATAATTGCATAGTTTTAAAGCCCCAGTCTAGGGGATTGATGTTGACCAGACTTTGGGTAATGTACTGCTTAGTTGGGACTGGGTAGGAGTCTGTGTTGTTGATGACTGATACACAGCCACCATGTGACAAATCCGGGGTTTGCTGGAAAGGAAAAACTATTAGAACAACCCGATTGTGCCAAGAGGTAATATTTTAAATATACGGAGCAGTAGCAGAAGCTACAGGAGAAAAGCCAGTGTTTCCTCGGATGTCACATGTTTATGAATCAGGCTGCAGAGTGTTTCTGAATCTTGAAATGACATTTAAGTCAAAATTTCAAGCATAGGAATTCTGAGGTCAGAATCAATAATATCATTGTATATTAGTCATTTGACTTAAAAAACCAGTCTTAGAGCTGACCCCCTTTCTCTCAGTTTCTTTTCCTAATTATCCTACTCTTCTCAAAGTGTTGTTCACAAACCCTGTTGCTGTGAGAGAGTAAATAATAAGGGGCATAAAACACATATAAAAGTTTCAAAAGCTAAGTGTGAATAGCCATGACATTTCAAAATAATGCAGGTTTACGAAAATGAGCTCCTCTGTAAATCATTCGAGAATGCGATGATTCCAACTGCAGATGGGCTTTTAAACAATTGTGTGAGTTTGCTGTTGCTTCTCTACCCTCGATTAGACATGTTTTTTTAAAAGACTCTTTCTAAATTTCCTGTTCTTGTGCCTTATTAAAAATCATTCTATTGCCCCAACCACCGCTTCTGACTCTTTCTTCTTTCCACATCTTTGTTGTGTGGAGGATGTCACCCACAGTTCCCGGCCATGAAGAACGCGTGGAAGTCATGAGGACAAGATTGTGACCGAGCTACAGTGTGTGAGAAATGAGTGATGGGAAAGAGAGAGCGAGAGTGCACGGTGGTGCGGGGTTATGAGTTGTACAGTTATTTCTAGCTTTGAATTGTTTCCAAATCTCATACATTCACAGACAGCCTCGCCAAAGCCCACAGCTGTCATGCATTTTCAACAGATTCCACAGGGCCTAGATGAGGTTTGAAGGCATTCCTTTGCTCTTACACATTAGTTAAAAGGAATTAGCGTAACATCTGATATTGTGGAAGTGGGACATTTGCCATCCTGACCTTGCCCAGAGCAGTCCGGAAATAGGGGTCCAAGAATGTATTATCTCATGCAGCCTCTAAAGGTCACCAGGGTCCTGTCGGTGCCATTCTGAGAAGACCCGAGCACCTAATATGCTCTGCATTTGGAGAAACTGGGCTGCTTTGTATGGACACAGTGGGCAAACACATGTTCCCATTGCTCGTTGGATGTTTGTCATAGGAAAGGCATGTTCCACTGGAGAAATTCCCAGCTGTCAGTAATGTGCTGATGTACCACAGCCAACCATCAGAGGACGAGCCAAATAAACAGGATGTTCACAATGTGTGTGATTGCATGAGTGTGTGACAAAACTTCTGCCCATTTCACAGCCTCATAATGGGATTGACATGCATTGCTTAATCTGCGTCTGTCTGTTTAGGGCAGAAACACATAAACACCATAGAAACCATGTGTAAGAAAGCCCTTTCTTTGGCTATATGGGCTGTTGATATGACGGGGTGAAATCTGGTATAAATTGGGAATGAATATTGCTTTAATATTTTGAGTTTACTTGCTGGTAAGTGCCTTTAAGTCATCCAAACACAGATGAGAAGAAATAATCAGATAATCAGTGGCTATGTGAGTTGGCAAAAGAGGCTGAGTCTATATGAATATTTTGACATACCGGTGAAGTCATTTTCATTCTTTATTCTTGTAAGACACTCATTAATTGAGTTATTTATATAAATGTATAGAAATGAGTCAAAGTTATGTCATTGCCCTTTTTGTTTGGAGACGCTGCTACTGTTAACTATTAGTGTCTAAACATATTTCTGAGAATTTGTAAAGAGGGAGTAGTGTTTCCCTCAGCATTCATGTGTTGATGGGTTCTTTGAAAAATAATATCAGGTATCCTGTTAAGTGTCATACCTCTTCTCTGAGTATTCAAATCCCCTTTGCTTAAATTGGCACATCCATTCATGATAATAATAGTAATAAATAACATTTATTGTAAACAACATTTATTGTACATTTCCTATGTGCTAAGCCTTTAACATGCATTAGCTCTTTTAATTCTCAAAAAAAGGCTTCTAAGAAGATAGAGATTGTCAGAGAGCACGCCTGAACTTGCCTCTATTTGAGTACTGAATCCATGCTTAACCACTTAACTGCTCTACTATATTACCCTTGTGTGTCTCTGCTAAATATAAAATTTGATTTTATCATATTGTAGCCTCTGGTGTTAATTATTATGTTCCATTGAAATGTGACTTGTATTTCCTTGAACAGGATTAATGCACAAAGGTGATTTTCGTATTTTAAGGTTCATCCATATAGAATGCTTTGCCTACCCTGTACAGTAAAAGATTGAGGAACATGACATGGAGGCTTGGTAATAATTTTTGTCTATTATTCCATTTTGATCTTTTCATTGTGGTTGTTACATGCTGCTTTTCAAACATTGCCCAAGATGTACTGACTTAGGCCAAAATCACACATATCAGGATGCCTCCTTCTAAAAATTTTGACATCTTTTTTCAATAGTTTTTAGGTGATAAATACAATGGGAAAAAGAGTTCTAAGTATAGAGAATATGTGAGCTTATTTTAGTTTATGAAATCAGAGGCTTGTATTTTATCATCCGGTAGAAGGCAGTCCTACAGAGTGGTTAGGGCACAGGGTTTCCCTGCTTACTATTTGTGTGATCTTGGGAAGTTTAATTGATGTCTCTGTGCCCATTTTTTTCGTCTATACAGTAGGCATGGAGAAATAATAATAATCTTCTCATAGGATCATTTTTAGGGTGAAATGAGAGAATCCATGTAAAATGTGTGGCCCCTAATATGCATTCAAAAGGATGCACTGAAATGCCTTTTAGCATTCTTCGTCAACCAAATCTTGTATTGCTTTTCTCCAACGTCCTTATCATAGTCAGACATAACTGTATCGTATTTGTTAAATGTTGTCTCCTGAAACTACAATGCAAGCTCCATGAAGCCAAGTGTGTTCTGTTCTCTGCTGTGTCCTCATTGCCTAGAACAGCACCTGACACAAGCTAGGTCCTCAGTGGAATATCTATCCAGTAATTGAATGATAGCTATTATTACTATCACTGTTACTATGGCTATTATCATCATTCGTTTCAAACTCATACCATGTTTTAAAAAATCCTAAAAATATTTTTTAGGTTTGAATAGTTACCAAGAGGATTAAGAAATATTTGATTTTTGATCATAGAATTTTATAGCTTATAGGAACATCAGAGCACGTTAAGTTTAACCTCTTCACAATTTACAATCCCCTGAGGCCCAGTGATGTTAAGTGGCGTTACTGGTCAAGAATTACCAAGTGGCAGATAAAAACTGGGATTCGGGTGGCCCCTGGGTTGGTGAGCATTATTTCTATTGTGCTGCAGTGATGTCCAGCTCAGGCACCCCGTGGCAGATCAGGCCTCAGTTCACATGAACACAGTGGCAGCCCCACTTCATCACTGCATTTTGCTCCAAACTTCTCATCCCCTGTCGTTGATTCGTCATGGCTGCCTTCCACGCAATAGAATCTCTTTTTTGGATGATAAAATGTGACCTAGTGACAAGCCATACACAGGGATGGCTGAGAATTGCAAGATGCTGTTGGGGGCTAGGGACAGCCGCCCTTTTCCAGACCACTCTATGAAAACTGGACACTTTTCATCAGCTCTTTTTGGACCCCTTTACTGGATTTTGGGATCTTCAGAATGTTCTGAGTAGAAAATCAGAATAAAGAAAAGCTATAAAGTTTGTTACTTCTCTAGCTCCAGAGCTGTGTATGGGGGAAAATACATGAATTTATCCAATAAACATTTATTAAGTGATTGCAATATAGTAAGAAATATATATGTGTGTGGATGGTGTTTGTAAATACTTTTAAGTTGCACCTTTTTCCCTCAAGGAGTTTATAGACTAGCCAAAAACCGAACTACCCCAGGTCAATCCTAGTGTTACATAACACAAGTGTAAGACAACGGAGAGGAGAGATGAAAATAAAACTTTGAGGGAGTTTGGAGAAGGAAGATATTACTTCCAGATGGTGAATGGGGTATTCATAGAAGAGGCAGTATCCTAACTATACTTTTACGGATCGGTACTATTCTTCAGATTGCATGCATCTTCAAATACATTTTAAAGTTGATTACTTAGGGTCTGTTTTATTTCTTGACATTTTTAATTCTTTTGTATGCCATATAATAGACACAATTGTATATAACATAATGTCACCGCCATAGCTTATTTCTTAAAAGGAGGCTTTTGTTAAACGTATTATTATGTATTTTTCACATAGCCACAATTTTAAACATTTAGATGAGTTTATAAATGATAGCATACCAAAAGAAAAAAAAATTGTATCTTCCATATATACACATACAATATTTGGAGTCTCTACACATAGTTCAGAATTAAACAGCAGATTGTTTTTGGACAATTCTGATTTGACTTATGTAATTATTTATGGTTAAACCGCAAAAGGTTTCCAAACCAAAGTCCATTATGATATAATGTGGTATATCAAAGGGACTGAGGAGCTAAAACAATGTTTCTTATACCAAAAGTCCCAGAAAACATTTACAATTGCTTTCATATACTTCGCCACCCTGCCCCTTGGATGAATCTTTCTACTTAAAATAATTCAATGCATTTATTTTAATAGTTGATCTCTTTTCTGAAACTTATTTTCAAAAGTAAATATAATACTAGTTAAATAAATATTTTTAATTGTACTACACATTTTCAATGTATTAAGCACTACATGGTCACTAGAAAATTGAAATTTTATATTAAGTGTGTTAATATAAACCATGTATCATGTTTTCCATTTATCAGTCTCAAATTAAATGAATACGAATTATGAGGGAACAATAAAGAATACAATTTGAATCAGTGTGGTGCAGGATGGCTCTTCATCTTCTAGTTTTCCCTCACCACTTTGACTTCGCCCTGTCTCCGGTCAGCCGGGAAGTTAACTGCTGTGGGGTGTTCTGGTCGCTTGTTGGTTTTGCAGTGTTGCTTGCTCTAGCTACCCATTTGGCCTGTTCCTTCCTAAAGCTACGATTGCAGTCATCGTCTTTTGTTTTTCCCTTGGAACATGCTGACAGATGTGCTGACTGAATATTTTAACCAGCATGCTTACTCTGGCTTTTCCTGAAGCCAATTAAGCTACCAAAACAATTCTATGTTCCTCTGAAGAACAAAGGAAAGGCAAAACCAGAAAGATGAGTCAAATAGAGCCAATATGGAAGATGTCTCACAGCTTTAACAGGGCATAAGAACAATGGCGTTCCATGTGTTTAAGGGCCATATTCTTTCATGCTGAGAGGATACGAGAACAGTTGATTCAAAGCCTGTGCGCTGTCTTGCTATAACTAGTTTTTATGCTAGTACTAGATCTTAGACCAGATTAGCCATTACCACATGTATAGGCAAATCAATCGAATTTTTAAAAATATCTTGGGACAGGTTTCCTGAGGTCAGGAAAATATGAATATAGCAAGAAGAATGATCTATTTCCAAACATTTATTGAGTTATTATTATGCGAGACTTATTTAAAGAGTAAATGCCAGGGGAACTTGCACACTATTGCTGAAACTGGTGTTGGATCTTCTATGGCTGAAGACAGTCAAGGGTGTAATTCAAATTAAGAGGATATTCTTGTTGCTAATAGGATATTAGAACTAAAAGTGCTTTCAGAAATCATCTACTTCTCTCACCTTATCCTATGAGTATGGTAACTATACTTGTTACTTGTCCAAGATCACCCAGAAATTTAGCAAGAAAGTCAAATATGAACATACTTATCTTTCCTTTACATCTGGTGATTTTTTTTCATAATATGGCGTACATATTTATACTAATTTAAGTAGGTCAAATGTCATTTAATTTTACTTTTATTAGATCAGTGCTTGTTTTTGATCATTTTAATTCTGATGTGTTTAATCTGGTTTTCTCTGTGTGGTATTTTAAGCTACAGGAGAAAGGGTAGGAAGAAAACTTCTCTATTTTGTACTTTAATTTTTCATTTTATATTAGTATTAATTTAGTTTTTTATTATATAAGTAGTAGATGTTAATTGCATAAAACTAGAAAATATGGGTAGAGAAAAAGGGAAAATTAAAGTCAATTATATCCCAATCTCCAGAGACAATCACTATTACATATAGGTATTTACACACATATATCCATGTATACTTTGCAATAAAAATGGGATCTTATTTAACCTACAGTTTTATAACTATTGCATGAACTATTCATGTAACTATTGCACGAACATTTTCCATGTGAATAAATATGTTTAGAATATTGCTTCTATGTGGACTGCAGATTAGTCTGTTTTATTCACCTTACATTTTGGGACATTTTACTTATGTTAAATTTTTGGACACCTTGGAGACAATTTTTCTCTCTTGTAAATCGTTCTGCAATGAAGATCCATATTTATTCTTAATTTTTTCCTTTACATTATCAGAAGTAGAGTTCCTTGGTCAAAGAATATATACATGTGCAAGACTTTTGATAACAGTGCGTCTACCAGAAACACTCTCTACTCCCAATTTTAAAATCTGTAGTTGGTATTTAGTGCCGTAGGACTGCAGCAAAATCTGGCAAGGGTAAATAGGTCAAAATAAAAAAAAGACAAACAAACAAAATAAAAACAAACAAAACCTCTGCGTCAGGAAATATAGTCACAGTGGATTAGTAGCCACCCAGCAGGGCTGTCATTTCCTGAAATGGATTAGTAGTTAGACAGGTGGCATGAATTGGACTTACAGAAGAAAAATGTTCAAAATAGATGTCTCCTCATTTCCAACCTTCAAAGGCAAGAAGTTGATGATCTGAAATTTAGCAGTGGCAGTAGGAGTGGCTTTTGTCACATCTTCATACACTCTTGCCAGAGATCTCTTCTCATATTTGCTAAATCTGGGATGTATAATGGATATATGGTTCCGTAATAACTTGGAAATTTTCAGATGTTAATTAGCAAATATATTTACTGCCTAGGGATCACTGTGATTCTCCTACTTCTTGTTTGAGTTTGCTCCTCTCTGTGTGATTGCTTATTAATATAAGAGTGAATAAAAATTATACTTATTGTTTAACTTGGTTTACTAAAAGCTGCTAGATGTGCATAATGAAAATACTACATACAGTGAGGTTTGCATCTACTTTTTAAAGGTAAAAATATGCATTCTAATATAAAAATATTTCCAAAGAATTTTTCAATTTTAACCTCTGACATTTTGTTGCCTTATATGATATGTGCTCTTTGGTTTTCTTGGAAAAGAAATCATTGTAGCTGGTTTCATGCATTTTTTAAGGCGATGTTTTGAGATAATGGTGCTTTGTGATAACAGTGGTGGACAGTTTCAAGCATGATACATGAGCATAAAAATTAAGCTCTACTTGTGTTTCTAATGCAGGCTGAAAAGTGAAGGGAAATTTTTTTTGTATTTGATTGTTTTATACCACTCGTGATCTGAATTTTTTATACAGTAAATTATTATATGATAGCTCTAAATGTAAGATTTTTTCCAATCAAGCATTTCATTATCTAAGTAAATGTTTATATAATTTCAGATTAAATTCATTATGTTTTCAATAAATACATGCACAATTATTTTACCATCTTTATCATCATATTCCTCAAGTGTATGCTAGCTCATTCTTTGGGAAAGAAAACTGTCAATTTTCAATTTTTATTTTTGTTTACAAATTGAGTTTATTCGGATTACTGGATTCTAGGATAGCTCTAGGAAAACATCGAAATTTTTATTACTGCTTGTATATTTATAAAGTATACAAATGTATGTTTGTCCTTCATAAATATGCTCATGTTAGTAAATATTATTTTAGATATGTCTAGTCTACTTCAAAAACAGAGGCTAGAGAAGAGGATATTGCTGAACTTGAATACAAGACAGATGCTTTTTGATGGAGTGGAGAGATGTGAGGGAAATAAGAAAGCCCGTAGCATGGATAACTCCTGCCTCAGGTAGACTCAGGTAGTGACTGTGTGAGAGGTCCAGGTAATCATCAGATGGTAGGAGGCTCTCGATCACCTACCTGGGTGGGCATATGCCCTAGTGAAGAGTTGTGTTCCTCTTGCCCTCTTGTCAACCCAAATATTTCCTCAGATAATGGCTTTCCCTTCTCTCCTTCAAATTACAAGTGGGGGCCCACTTCTTCCAAGACAGTTTCTCTAATTAACATCCAGTGACTTCTGAGCCATCAACACAATTCTGGATCCTCTCAGCCACTCGTCAGTGTTGTCATTATCGTGGCTCCTTTCTTATAGATGGGATGTGCGTCTCTGCTGCTTCCCTTATTAAACTGTAATCATGACGCTGGCACCATGGCTAAGCTTTACCGTGTCCTCTGAAACCCTAAACACAGCAGCTATGTATCTGAGTAGTTCTAAATGAATGCAGCCCCGTGGGGAATTTTATATCAATTTTTTAAACATTAAGTGGAAAATATTTTTATCAGTTGGATTCAAAGGAGAGAAAGAGAAAAAGAGATGGGTCTGAAAGCTGAAATAGCTATCAAAGGCTCGCTTCCTGCGAGACAGCGTACTGAACCTTTTGTGACACGCTGCGTCATGTGATCCTCTCCTCTGCCCATGTGGGAGATGCTGTTAAATCTACTTTACAGATGAGGACATGGGGAGGTATTTCTCTGAGTCTCAGAAAGGTCAGACTTGGTGTAGGACACATAATTATTAAGTGGAAGCCTTGGGATAAGAACTCAGAAATGTGTGACAGGAAGAATTCATTCTCTTAGCCAATTCTAATATCTTCCTTTTCATCTACTACTGGGCTTATTCTAATGAAGTAAAATAATGCTTTAACACTGCTTTTTTATTTTCAACTTCCAAGCTCTGGTACTTAAGGTTGATAATTTAGTATTGTAATTGATACTACTCTATGGATTGAGAATTTTAGGTGGATCATTCTACATCAGAGTCTTTACTCACCTTATATATAAATATAGGGCCATTGCATTTTTAATCTGGAAAGGCCTCTAAGGGTCAATTTATTCTGTAAAGCCATTGTAGAAATTCTCTGGTTCTTCACAAGGATATCCAATTAAAAACTGTTGTGAAAATAAGAAGCCGACATTTATTTTTATCCAAGTATAGGGCTGAAAACATCATTTGATGATGATTATTATTAATATTAATATTATATTGGCTTTGTAGGCATGCCAACTAGCACAGTTAGTTACTTGGTCATTGTATGGGAATACAATGGAAGAGTAGTGACTATGTTATATTCTCCAGTGACTATGAGCCACATTTGTTTTTGAATGAAATCTAACTAAGATAATCAATTTTTGTCAAGTAATGTCTAAATTGCAATATTTTACAGATTTAAACAAGACATTCTACTGGTATGTTATAGAATATAATAGCAAATATCAATGAAACGCAAATCATGCAGAAGGAGTAGAGGGTTGCAGAAAGATGTCATCAGAGGCCAGACCAAATTAACTGACCCAATAATTTCCCACCAAATGCAAACATCCTTGACTTAAAAGAAAGATCTGCTTTATAATGCTATGAACATGTCCTTCCCTGGAGCAGTGTTGATAATTAATGCCACATACTCTTGGTTAGAAATATATATGAGTTTGGTCATATATGTTCTCATTTTAAATGTCAGTAAAATGAATAGCCTTTATTATTTCAGAATGATTACTTGCTCCCAGACACTACTACTTTGCAGGAGATGATGACTGCCTTGGCACTTAATGAAGTACCACAGGGACATGGCTTAAGCAGTTGGAAGGCATGCTCTTAGCTCTGTGTCAGTGCAGCAAGGCAGTATATGAGGGCATGGGGAATAGGCTTGAAGACACCCACACACAGACACAGAGACACACACAGACACACACACAGATACAGAGACACGCACAGACACATACTCACAGACACACGTGCAGACACACGAAGGTCTTTCTATCTCACAATCCCT
Organism: Avahi laniger; assembly: GCA_963575035.1. NCBI lineage: Eukaryota > Metazoa > Chordata > Mammalia > Primates > Indriidae > Avahi > Avahi laniger. Next base: position 18,939 of record CAUYSK010076339.1, read on the forward strand.
AAGACTTAATAAAGTTTGCATTTAGGTGCTGCAAAGGGGAAAGAGAACAAAGAGTAAAAATGTGTTTATGTATAATTAATAAATTTTTCTCCCAAATATCTTTGAGAATGACAACCTAACTCAAAGCTATTTATACATTATAAAGAGAAGGTATAAACTGTTAGGGCTTAGAGGAAGGTATGGTATGAACATCAATTTGGGATATTCTTTTACATAAATATAAACTGTAATTTCTCAGATGAAGAGGGAGTATTTTGAATGTTTGCCTCCAAAAACTTGAGATTTTAAAAAAATGTGAAAAATTTTACTCATGTTAAAAAATTACTTGGACAATTTCTGGAAACCAGTTTTAATAAATTGTTTTGTTTATTTTGGCAAAAACTTATGTTTTGAATGTTAAAATAATGGTCCAATTTGGTAAGTGTCTAAAGCTAAACTGGTTTAAACAGAAAATGCTGGCGTAACATACTTGCCTCTCTCCTAAATTTATGACCCTTGTTTCTATTCAGTTACCACATATTTCCACTTGGATGATCTAGCAGATAATTAAACTCATATGTCCAACATTTTTATAAACCAAAAAACATACGGGTCTCCCCTAAAAAAAATCCATCATTGAAAAGAGAGAATAAAGATAATTCAATGAAGTTATTAGAAGCTAGGAAAGAAGAGGAAAATAAAAAGCATGATGCAACACAAAATGGTAGACAGTAATGCAAATACATAAAAGTATCTCAATAGATGCAAACGCATTAAATACAGACCAGTTAAAGCACAGAGATTTTTATTTTTTTAAGTTCATGTACTTTTTGTAAGAAACAGAGCAAAACAATGACACAGAAAGGTTAAAAGTAAACAAATGGAAAACACATTGCAAAAATATTATATTAATATTAACCAATTCAGCTTGAAAACAAAAAAAAAACTTTGCTACAGTTAAGAGAATTACCTTGTAATGCTAAATCTGTTATTTTCCAAGAAGATGTAGTAATCTTGAATCTGTACACAACTAACAACATAAATCCTCAAACACATGAAGCAAAATTAAAATAATTTCAAGACAAAATTAACAAATCTACATAGAGGATTTTAACACAATTCTGTGATGCATTGGTAGATGAACCATTCAACTTTTGTTCCGTAAACAGACAAACTGAATAACACAATTAATATGTTTGATCTAATGCATGCAGATAAAATACTTCATCCAATGATTAGACAATATAGAGATTGTTTTTCACATACTCATGAAACACCTGACCACATGCCAGGACACAAAGCATGCCACACAAATATCAATAACTTCGTATGATGTTGTCTGACCATAGGCAATAAGAGTACCTATCAATACTTTAAAATATACTGTCTAACTCATATGTTTTGAATTTTAAAGCAGCGCTCCAAAATACTCCATGAGACCAATAATGATGATAATGTTTATAGGAATGATATCAATGATGATGACAGTCAATTTTAATAGTTTCTTACCATGGGTCATGTATAGCACTATGTACATTATGTATACTTCATAAAACCCTAGGGAGAGGTTCTACTACTGTTATTATTTTGCTGATGAGGAAACTAAAGCACAAATCTAATCAATGATGAAGCTGAGATTCACAACCCACAATTTGATTTCAGATACTGAATTTCAGTATCCAGTATCCAGTATCCAGATTTCAGATCCAGTGATAAACATAACTACAATGTGAAGAAATCCAAATGAAAGTTAAAATTAAACAACAATGAAATACTACATATGGAAAGGTATGGAAGGCAATTAAAATAGTTTTAAAATAATCGAAAGTTTTATCTTAAATTCATATAAAAGTGTGGATTAGAAGATACATTGGAAATTAAGATTGTAAGGGTCAGTGCCAAAAGTTAGAAAGAGAAAAGCAGACAGAGTACACGCAAAGATAGTAGGCAAAAGAAAACCGTAAAGATAAAACAAAAATTAAGTATAACACAAAGAAACATAGATCTCATAGATGTAAAACCTGTTTCTTTAGAAAGAAATTTTTGTGACAAAACCAGTCAAGAAGAAAGAAGACAATAAACATATGAATAAAAAAAGAACATGACTATATGTAGAACAGAGATATTAAAAATCAATGGCAAGATCTCTAACTAACCTTTATACCAATATTAGGGTGAATGAGCCAACTTTCTAAAAAAGTGTACACTACCAAAATTGACAGAAGAAATTAAAAAAAAAAGTTAATCTAAAACTGTTATAATCACTTAATTGATAGTCAAGAACCTACCCACAAAATGGACGCAAAACCAGATAGTTTTAGGTACCACTTTTACCAAGCCTCCAAAAAATAGGTAATGTCTGTCTTGGACATGCTTTTAAACATTGAAGAATATGGGAGGTTCTTAGCTCACCAAAGTCAGAGAGAGAATATAAGAAAAAAAATTATGGGCCAATTTCATTATAAGCATAGATGCAAGACTTATAAAATATTAACAAATTAACAAATATTATACATTTCTATAAAATATATAACATTTAATTTTCAAAGTATATAGAGGAATATTTTGTAATTGACACACTTAAATTGTTTTCAGCAACAGAGTTGCATAATGATAAAAATATTGCCAAATATCTGTTTTCAAATTTCTGTCTTGATAGCAGGAATTATTTTCCAAAACAATCATTTTCTCACTTCTTATTAAAAATGTCTCTTTTACATTGGGACATATTAGGGGTGTGTATTTAAATACCGCTAAGCAGGCATTTTTCATTACAGAAAAGGTCAGAAATTTGGAACAGCTGTTTTTTTGTAAAAGAAAAACATGTACTCATCTTCAAATTCGCCAACTTTTTAAAGGACTTTTTCACCGTGAGGCATCCAGCAAATCTCTTTTTGGGACATAGCATTTTCATGTCAATTCTCCATTTTAGTGCAATATTGCTCAATATCTGGTCTAGTGATAAATTCTTAAAGTACATTTTTGAGTGTTAGATTTATAGAGGCTTTTCTTGAAGTGTTTCTAGACACAGAAATGTATTATGTTAATTCCAGCTAATTTGAATGCCAATGATAACATTCATTATGACAGATATACAACAATAACTGTAGGGTGACATTTTAAATAGTAAAGCTAAATAAAATACAACTTAAAGAAATTGCCTTTTTGAAATTTCTATTTCTAGCTCAGTGCTAGTTGAAGCACCATGGCTTTTTAAGCACTAATAGATATTTCAACTGCTATAACATCAAGCCCTCAAAAGACTTTTTAGAAGAAACATCTTTTTCTATTTTAACAGTGGAGCTAAACTCTGTAAACGCATGTTATACATTAGAATGTCAATTACTTTTATTTGCATTCATTAGTACTGGTATTGCAAACAATTTGTCCCAGTGGAAGAAAAGAAGAGACTGGAGTTCTTCAATAACCCCTCTCATTAATTCTTTGTGCAAACAAACTCTAGTTTGGTATAAAGCAAGATAACCTAATGGATGTTTTGTAGAGGATGTGCAGCCACTTTGTTTACCAGTTAAGTTTTATCAAACAAGATGGACCAAGAAAAGCCAAGAAAAGTTTGCATCTCTATAAAATCTCAAGCTATATTTCGAACATTGCTGAAAGATCCGATCTGCAGACTTCAGCTTTGAATAGATTTATAAGAGTCAAAGGTCACAATTCTTGCAAACAGAGGAAACAGCACATGGAGTTTTTGTTTATTTTCTGTCTCTTTAAAAAATCAAATATGGCCATTAAGGACATAAAACACCAATAATCAACTACTGGTAGCAGAAGTAGGGCCCATGGCTGTTTTTGTCTCCTTGGTTACCACATGTAACAAAGGCAGATGCAGAAGAACTTTCAGATTTTCTCAATCTTGTTTTAATCAACATTTTACTAAATTTGTTTTAAATAATAGAGGACTTCCACAAAACATCTGCAAAGAGAAGGCAAATTAGCTTAGTTGTTCATGAACTTAAAGAATATGGACAAAATGGGGTACAGTTTGGTACAGCAGAAAGATTTCTTCTAGTTCAGGTTGGAGGGCATCAGTTTTAGTTCTAGAGTTTCTATTTATTTGGTCTTGGAACTTTGGACAAGTTATGCAAGTTTGCTTTTTATTCCTCATCTGTAAAATAATTGATATCTCTGCCTCATAATGTTCCTGAGATGATTATGAGAGATCATTAATAAGGAAACTTTTTCTATTTCATTTTTTTTTAAGTTAAAGAATGATACAAATTTAAGGTATCACGATGATATTTCGTAGCTATGCATTCTTCCATTCTCAGAATTGCTTTACATAGATCCATGCTCCGGGATCACTTACCTGCTTTGGCTGGGTGAGATGGGGCAAACCTAGGACAGTATGGCATCAAAGTGTGCTACTATTGTTGTATTAGCAATATTTACCAGAATTAATTTTCCATTTTCTTTAAGTTTCATTTTAGAAGACCCTATACCAATGGTGACAGTGACTTTCTATGGTGGATATATTTATACTGGCACTTGTACTGCTACTAAGTATTGAGCTTTTCAGGTGAATCCAGAGTAGAAAATGAAAGATCATCTTTGTTTCCTACCCATAAATATAGATACTTCAACCAGTCTGGATTTAAAAAAATACTGATTTTGTTTTTAACTTTAAATTCTAAGTCTATTGAGCAGTATCTTCTCTAATTTTTCCTAGTAAATTATTGATTTACAAACATTGCTTAGGAGTAATATTTATATGTAACTAATTTTTCATGTATTACAGCAAGAGTAATTGACCTTAGGCTCATATAGATACATTTTTTAAGTCAGAATATTAGTATATGACAAAGCTTCTGTTGAGAGTTAATACAACTTCTGGTTATAGAAGATTCTCATGGAAATGTCCTACTTTTTCTTTATATAGTCTCCCATTGCCCCTTTCTCTTTTAAAATTATGCTCATAAAAGCTTTCTGTTATTAGGAGCCTTAATTAGGAGATCTAAAGTGTCTTTAGTCTATTTCCTTTGAATTCTCCTCCATGGCCAACCAGTCTGGAGGATAGAGGTTCAGAAAGACTAGACTCTGATTGCAAACTGTCCTAGGCTGCAAAAATCCTGCTCACCCTGTTTCGAGATATGAACTGCCCTAGGATTGAGGTCCTCTAGCAGATTTCTAAGGCTGTAGCCAAATGTTTAACACCGTGAGTGAGTTCTGGAATGACTTTAATCTTTCTGAACTAGAATTTTCCTAGGGTTAGATAAGCTCTTATGTTCAAACACATAGCACAAAGTCCACTGGTGATTACTTTCTCTAAAATTATCTCTACACTGTTTTCATTAGATAACGTCCCAATCACAGCCTGATTATGGACCACCTCAGTTAGTATTGTCTCTTGCCCGTGATCTTCTTGATAACATTTTTTTTTTTTTTTTTTGAGACAGAGTCTCACTCTCTTGCCCGGGCTAGAGTGCCCGTGGCGTCAGCCTAGCTCACAGCAACCTCAAACTCCTGGGCTCAAGTGATCCTCCTGCCTCAGCCTCCCGAGTAGCTGGGACTACAGGCATGCGCCACCATGCCCGGCTAATTTTTTCTATATATTTTTAGTTGTCCGATTAATT
>CAUYSK010076341.1:0-41511 GCA_963575035.1 Avahi laniger
ACCAGAGACAGTCTCTTCTTGGTCCAGCGGGGTTGCCAGGGAAGGCGCGAGGGATTTGGGTTTAGCAGGGCAGTGTCTCGAGTCACCGGGCTTGGGCTGGCTGGGGAGGGGCAGAGGTCAGCTCCGCAGCTCAGGATTCTAGGGATTAGACAAAGACCCGGCGCAGAGCTCATTACGCAGCAAGTGGTGAGTAGAGGACAGCTGTCTGCTGCACTGTGAATAAACTGAACACAAGAAATATTCCACCAGCGCCAGCGCTGAAAGGTGAAAGCAAGTCCATCCTAAAAGCTCAGTTCTGCAAACCCGGAACAGAAAATGACTTACTGAACTAGCCAGAAAAGTCTTTACAAATCCTGTGTCGATCGTATCAAAGACACTAAGACGTGACCTGCGGGAAGGAAAAGCAGAAATCCACGCTGAGGAGGAGGCTGGGACGGAAACCAATGCAGGCAAGGACAGAAACGCTTCCTGGAGAGGAAACGAGCTCACGCGGCCTGCTGTGGGGCCCAGGTTCACGGAGTTAACCTGGATTAACGGCTGCAATGTCACAGGTGTGCCCCATGGATGCAAGGGCAGCTAGTTCAATGGGTCTAATAAGGGAACCAGAAATTAACCTTAGAATATGTTAACATAAGAGCTTAGTGCATGATTAAGGAGACATAGAAATGAAAAACCATAATATTATTTTTAAAGCATGAGTATAACTTATTATGTTCAAGGCTAAGGTCGGATTCCCACCTCCACACAAGCACTGCAAACCGCACAGACCTATGCGATTAACCTCCCAGCCTCGGCGGTTACGACACTTCGGCAAATGTGTTCTTCTACGCCCAGTTGTTTGCGTTTTTTCAAGCAAATCTCAGACATTGTGTGATTTCACTTCTAAATATTAAAAGTTCTGCAATATCCATCTCCAAATGATAACTTTTAAAGTTGAATCACCATGTCATTATTATATCTAATAAGATAAAGTCCTTTATTATACACAAAGATATCACTCATGTAAAGATGCTTTCTAACAAGAAAACAAAATAGTCACGGATATGCCAAATGAAAAGCATGATTCACTGTCTCTCAGAATCATAGTATCATTAATATATGGACATATTTGCACAGAAAGAGGAAGTTGGCAGTTAATAATGGCCAACTGGTAGTGAGATTTTTGTATATTTCTTCCGTATGCTCTTTTGAGTTTTCTAAATTTTCTGAAATAAGCATAGACTTATTGCCATAAAGTATTACTTGTAAAAGGAGATTTCTGTAACTGCACATACACCGTGAGCATCAGAACATCTCTCGTAGCACAGACACGGCATTTTAAATACGTAGTGAAATGTCACCATTAAGAGCCTCACGGCACCTGAATCTCCATGATGTTCTCTGGGCACCGTCACTCTGTTAGAGGAGGCGTTTTGATCATGTGGGTGCGTCCCCGGCAAGGTGCAGAAGGTTAACACGTACCGACCGCATTAACTTAGTCTTTGCTTAGTGACGTGTCTACAAAAGCAACACGCTCAGCGTTACTTACAAAGTAAGTCAGGAGGAAATGAGAGAAGGTTGACAGCTGCTCTGAGATCGCTTAGGAGAGGGCGGGTGATTAATCAGCACTTTCCATAGAGCAGATTTGCTGGAAATGGCTTTGGAAATAATAATAAAAATGAATTGGCTGGGGAAGAGTACCTTTTTGTGCCAATTTAACACTTAACTCATAAACGTCACTTTGCTGGAGGAAATTGAAATGTTTGCCAGGGATGCATGTCTAAGCCTTCCGGATCTCACTCTGCGGGCTTGGCGTTTAATGGGAGCCTACGGGTGCTGCCATCTACACCCGGCGCCCAGTGTCCAAAGGGGTGATTTGGGACAGCTTCGTGCACAAGCTTCAATCAATTTGGATTTGCAGTTGATTTTCTTTAATCTGCAAACTCCCACACCTGACTTTGCTTCCAGCTTAGTAATTTTCCCATCGCTACTGAAAATCCGTATTTAATTCTGAAAAACACATCACTTTAGTTCTCCTGAGAACATTTATTCCTATTCAATTTTTGGTTTATGGGCCAGAGAAAATAATTTTCTGACTTTTACTAAAAAGGTAAAAGTTATAATCACAGATCAACTTAAAGTCTACATAAAATGTAACAGGACTGTAAAGCTTAAATAACCCAATATGCCTTTCAAATATTTTATTTGCAGAATTATGTAATAGGATTGTTTCTTAAAACCTAATCATGTCTTGGGCGGTTTTTTGTTCAGATTGAAAAGAAAGCCTTTTAAGGATAATTTATAAATTTTAGAATTTGATTTCCTAATGATGTGCGCTATTAACTTAATCTACTGAACATTTACCGTGTCTGTAAGACCTTGCTAAGTGTTTCAGGTAGACATCAGTTCTTGTTCTACCTGTAACTATTGATGATGATCCGACCTTGCCGTTGGGCTTCACCAGCTCACACTGATGAACGGATGCAACAGCCCAGCGCTGAGCTTGGGGAACCTGTATTTACATACCCTGCTTGGCCTTGTGGAATCCAAGTATTTTTGAACCTGTCTTGTTAGGAGGAAAGCCCTTTAAACATATGAAATGAACTTTTAAAAATGAAACAAACAGAGACAGAGTATTGTGCTTGGAGAAACCCTGGAATTGTTTCCCAGGGGGAGCGGAGAGAGGTGACTCGTGGAGGGACTCCCAGCCGAAGAAAATCACCATGACGGCTGTTTTTCATTGCCTCTGCACCCAGTGCGATGAATGCTCGGTCATTACCAAAGCAAAAACACAATATACATCAGCATTCAATATTTCTAGCCTCTAAAAGGAGTCCTTAGAGAAGAATGGGAAAAGTACTTCTTAAAAAAAGTTCAGACCAAAATTCTGGCAAATAAGAGAGAAAGAAGGTAAATTGTATTTATTGGTGGATCACCGTGAAAGGAAATACAGCACAATAGGAAAGTCCAGAGTTTCACCAGCGTCCACAGATTTGTGTACGACATTAACTACGAGATGCGATTTTTAAATGACACAGGTGAAGGACCCCTCCCTTCCCAGGTTGCTGTAACTGACATCGTTTTTGATGGATTTGTCTTTTGGGCTCATACTGGAGTCAGGAATGCATTCCACACCACAGTTACAATATGACTATTCTGGGTTTGCCTGCGTCCTTAATTTCACCGTGGGTTTTATACCTTCCAGTGTTTTATTTTTGCGCACTGGTGGTTTATTTTTCTTTCAGATTGAAGTACTACCTTTAGCATTTCTCTTAAGTCAGGTCTGGTGTTGGTGGATTGTTTCAGATTTTATTTGCCTGAGAAAGACTTTGTCTCTCCCTGGTATTTGAGGCGTGGCTTTGCGGACGGCGGTGCTCTAGCACGGCTCTCGGACACGCTGTCCACTCGCGCCTGGCTGCGTGGTTTCCACCGAGAAGCCTGTTCCCAGATGAATTGAGCCTTCACATGTCATTTGCTTAATTTCTCTTTCTACCTCTAGGGGCCTCTCTTTGTCCTGGACCTTTGAGAGTTTGTATTATTACCTGCCTTGAGGAATCTTATTTGGGTCAAATCTGTTTGGGTTTCTCTGACCTTCCTCTACCTCCATATTTGTCTCTTTCTCAAGTTTTGGAAAGTTTTTTCATTATCATCTCTTTGAATAAGCTTTCAATCCCTGTTGCCTATTCAACTGCCTCTTGAACACCACTGATTCTTAGATTTGGCCTTTTGAGGTAGTTTTCTGTATCTTGTTGGCATCTTCATTTCTTTCCTTATTTTTCTTTTTTCTCCTCTGGGAATTTTGTAACAGCTTGTCCTTGAGCTCCCTGGTTCTTTCCTCTGTTTGGTCCATTCTGTAGCTGAGAGCTGCTAATGAATTTTCAATTTGGGGAATAAACTTCTCAGTTTCAAGATTTCCGTTTAATTTTTTTTTTTTACTATTTTAATATCTTTGTCAAATTTTTCTGAGAAATTTCTGAACTGCTTTCTGTTATCTTGGAGATCATTGAGGTTTTTTTCCCCTGATGTTTTGAATTCTCCGTCAGAGAGTTCACATGCCACTGTCTTTTTAGGTCTGGCCTCTGCTCTTTTGCTTTGACTGTTTGAGGAGGTCCTGGTTCCCTGTTTGCTGATGTTTCTTGTGGAGTACATCTCTGTCTTTGCATTTAAGAATTAGCAGTCTTTTCTGGTCCTCTCTGCCTGTTTCAATGTGGGTTTTATTGCAGGTGTTTGCAATTTACCTGTGGATTTCTTTTTCTTTTTTTTTTTTCTTCCACTGGGTCACTGCCTCCTTTCTGTCACTAGATGGCGCCTTAAGCCCAGGTTTGCCTTGGTTCCGGTGACCCATCAGAGCTGCCGCCCATCCCACCTGGGGGCCGTCTCACCTGCTGCCCATCTGTGAGGAGGAAGCTCTGTGGTACCGCGTGCTGCCGCGCGGGCTTCGGAAATTGGAGGAAAAGGCAAGTGGCAGCGGGCAGGTGAGACACGCTGTTTATTGGGGAGCGGAGGATACGGCAGTGGTGGAAAACATGGCTGAGAACACGGTGAGCGTTATGTGTGGCTCTGTTCAACAGAGGCAACACGCCACGGGAAAGCTGATCACATGGGCTCACCCAGGAGATAACACCTTGGGTACGTGAGTGTGCTGACTCACGCCTCCCCGGGAGGCCGGCTAACCAGGGGGGTTGGGCCGGAGAAAACACTGCGGCAGTCATCTCAGCTTGGCCCGAGACACCTGTTGCCTATACAAATGCAATTTCCCTTACACGTCTCACCTGGGGAGGTCTCACCAGGCATCCCAGCAGTGTGGGGGGGCTGGCTAGCGGTTCCTGCCCAGGTGACCTGTGCACTGCACCTCGTGCACCTGGTGCTGATCAACGGCCCCTCTGACTTGGTGTTGCTCGGGCTGAGTTACAGAGTGGAGCTTTCAGGGTCGGGAGAGGTAGCCTCAGCGCCCCGCTTTGTCTGTCCCAGAGTTTTTTCCCTGCAGACAGTCCCAATAGTTCCTGTGAGTCGAGGCAGGAAGAGGTCTCCTGCCGGGGCACCCGAGATGTTAAGGAGACTCGGTGTCCACCTTGATCTCACTCTTTCCAGAGCAGAAACCGTGAGCTGAGGGCAACGCTCTGCGCCTCAGCGCGGGGAAGGTTGGAGGGAGTGACGTCTCGATCACGGACACCTGATTCTGTGACATCCACGCAGAGAGCTCTCACTTCTCTGTTGCCCTGGGCACTGCCTCATCCTCATTCCTGAGTTCTGAGATGTTGCTGGTGACAATCTCAGCACTGTATATTTGCTTTTTGTTTTCTGGGGATGGGGGGAGTTGAAGCCAGCTTGCTTTTGGGCAAGCATACTGCTGGATGCAAGAGCAACGGTGTAGAAATAATCTGTAATCATAACAAATTGGAAAAGGGTAATTTCTAATCTGTGCTTGTGGACTGTTTTCTTTTTCTGTTTGTTTTTTATAACAAACATACCCTGAAGTCCTTTAAAATCATCTCGGGGACACTTGAATTAATGCTTATAAACAGTCCAGATAAATAGGCTCTTTTTGTCCACTTCGCCAGCTTTGGATCATAACTGGAAAACAGAAGGATGTGCCACACATTTCTTATTCTGCTAAAATTGTTTAGAAGTGATTTTAAGCTTATTAATCCTAAACTGTATGAGGTAACAGCAGTTTTGATGTTATCAGCCAAGTATAAGTGGCTTCTTATGCATGAACCATCCGCAATTCACACAGCAAAGTCAGTTTTTAGTGGCAAACTGCTTATGCCTTTTGCCTGCCCGTAGCAGCCTTTGTAGCACCTACACTATTTATCGCTCTTTCTCCTGGAGGCAAGGTATGAAAAAGAATAGAAATTGGAACTTGCTTTTGCACATTGCCCACGTGGAACCGACATTTCCGTAACACATTGTTTTTGTGGGAAGGGGGCGTTCGTTAGGTAGGATGAAGCTGGAGCACTAGAATATGAAACAATCGATTTCAATCCCGTCGTGATTTCAATGTGTTGGTACTAATCTGCTCTCCACTTAACCCTGAAAACGGAAGTTGGCCGATACAGAGACAGAGTTGCAACCCACACTCTATTTCTAAAATACCCTCACTGCGGACTCTGGCTACGTCCTGAAGGGAAACTTTCTGAAGCGTCAACAGTGTAAATTTTTTCTCATTGAAAGTTTAAGTTCTTTCCTAAATGAAGAACATTTTGAGACGATTAGACTCAAGCACAAAAGTTGGTCGTCATCTTGACACGGAGAAGCACGGGGGGCCGTGGGGAAAGTGAGAGTCGGACTCGTCACTCCCGCAGCACAGAGCCCTGCGAGCTCCGCGCATTTCCCCAAGCCACGGCCTCGCCGCGCGGGGACTTGGGTGTTCTGGAATCGATCCGAAAAACTCTAATGCGCGCCCTGCCACTTCCCGTGACGCGGGCGTCGCTTCCCTGACGAGCGTGCGTGCCCCTCGGGGCGGGAGTTCTGGTTCGGTTTGTGACCTCGGGCGAATCCCATTCTGTTCCGGCAGGGGCTTCTCATCTGTGAGAGGCCGCCGCCTTCCCTCGCATCCAGACAGGGTGGCTGTCTCCGTAGCTGCCAGGCACCATTACGCCAAGCAGCGTAAAACGCTGAAGAGAAACAGGCAACGATTCAAAGCAAAAGCAAAACAGAAACCTCACGTCTCAGCCACAGTCACGCGGTGGTAGAGCTGCTGACTCCTGTCACCCCTGCGATTTACCAAGCTGAGAAAGTTTGTGGAAAGAGGAAATGAGTCAACGCAACACGTCGTTTCTCTTCTGCCTTTCGGAGGCGGGTGGATGGGGACCGAGGCCGCGTCCACCTGCGCTGCCCGGAGCCACCCTGGACGTCGGTGCCCCGGGCTCCCTTCACTCTTGGCCTGTGGTGTCCACACGCTAAGCTGCCTCTCTTTGAAACACCTGCACATTTCTGTAATGTGTTTCTTTATAACGGTGACCAGGAGCACGACCTTCACCACCGTGCACAGTCACAAAGCTGCGGAGAATGCGCAGCCGGCAGTGTACAGCTCTGACTCTACGGCCGCTGCGTCCTCCGTCCCTCCTGAGGCTGGACGGACAGAGTGGCGTGATGGGCACGGACAGGTTGTGGGCCCCGAGGGAAGACACAGGTAGCCGGCGGGAACATTCCCAAGGGTCCCAGCCCCGTTCTCGGAACTGCCCCGCGGTTGCAGGCGTCCGCTTTCGAGGCCCTGGTGTTTCAGAACTCGCAACTGATGGGAGACCGGAGCTTGGTTCTGCCGGCCACGGCACAGGGGTCCCAGACCCGCGCAGGTCACGGTGCCGTTGCGAGGTGTGCCCGTGGTTTACCTCTCTGTCGCCTCGGCTACTCCATGGTGACTTGTCCGACATCGGGACTGTCTTGCTGCCTCCATAACCGGGTCTTCTCTCTCTAACTGCCTGTGTCTTTCTCTCTAATAGTTTTTAGTATAATGTAGTTTATTGCAGGTGCTAACTGCCGATTCATTTCCTTAGGGTATCTTTCCCAAACTGGGGTTCACTTAAGAAATATTTGGGGGACTTTTTGTCAAAAGGCTGCTTGGCCCCAACCACACCAACAGAACCAGCCCGGGAGGGGACTCCGGGAATCCTCATCCTTCAACGGTCGTTGGGCGACTCTAACGCCCAGTGAGGATTCGAACTTAGGGCAACACTTAGGGCTTCACACAGGGGGATGTTCTGTAAATCATGTGTATCGGAGTCACCGGGAGAGTTTGCTGAAAGTGCTAATTCCAAGGCCAAAGTCTGCATGATATAACAATGATAACAAGACCCTTAAGAGAAGCTGGCAAACTCCAAGCGCCGTTTGAAGGTGTCAGAGGGGCCCTGTGCAGGCAGCACTCTGTCTTCCCCGGGTTTGAGTCTCCTCCCTTGTTAGTCCGCTTCTGTGCAATCTCACAAACCCCCTCCTGGCAGGGGAAGAGCACGTGAAGCAGTTAAAAGCAATGTCCCTCCTTCGAAGAAGGCACAAGCCTCCTAAAAAGTTAAATGTCCCCAGACTCGCTAATCCCCCGTCCCAAAGAGGGCTGGGGAACAAGCTGGAGCTCAGTGCCCGGAAGACCTCAGGCCATTTCTCCTTCCGGTAAGCGCGTCCTTGCCTGCTTCCTGTCCTGGTCGGCTTCAGTTTCCTCCCAGTGCTCCCACACGTCCGTTTTCAGATCGGGCGGTGCTCCTCCCCGCCGCCCCCAGCCTGCCCTGTAAGGCCTCCATTCTGCGGCAAACAAACCCCTAATTACCTAAGAACAGCGCCAGCAAAGCGGGAGACGTCAGTGTTTTTCAATTTGTGCACCAAGAACCATTAAGGGGCCATAAAATGAGCTTGATTGGCAGCAACCGTGTTATTAAAGATGAAAGGGGAGAGAATATAAAATGTCAGAATGCATCGCCCACAGGGTAGGCTGGGCAGTGTGTGTGTGTGTGCACGTGTGCACATCCTGAGTTGTAATTTAAAATACATTTCTTACTATAGAGCAAGGTCAAGCTCAAAACCCACTGCAATACATCAGCTTCTGTTGTGGGTATTTAGCAGTAGTGATTCAGATACATATTTGAAGCGTATTTTAGGTGCACAGGTAAACACATGGGCATCTGTAAAAGACCCAAAACAGAAGGGGCCGGGAGCCAGGTGGGCAGACCCTGCGTCTCAGCAGCGTGGCGGGAGGGAGGGCCCGGGGCCACCGTCCAGGAGCCGCGGCCAAGGGCCGATGTCTTGTGGCTCCGGCTGTGACACAGGCTCTGACGTGAACTGGTGCAGAGGGAACAGGCGCAACTCCCGCCTCGGCCAGGACTCCTGGTTACGTGTGGGATAGAAAGAAAATGTGTCATGGGCAAGGGTGGCACGTGGCGCTGTGTGTGGAGACGGTCTCATGTGCACCACACAGCACACAGCACACACACCCCACACACATGCACACACACGCACACAACACACACCACACACCATACACACACCAAACACACCACATCACACACACGTGCACATAGCACGTATTAATGCTACACACTCGCACACACCACACATGCAATGAACACACACGAATACCACACTGCGCCCCTGACATGCACTATTCACACACATTACACAGTACATAACACTAAACACACACACACACACACACACACACACACACTCTTGAAAGCACCTCTGGATCTACAGGAGTTCCGCTCCCGAAATGAACAACTCCATAGGTGGTTGAGCCACAGCGAGACCCTGGAGGGAGAGACCATGGGTTGGGACAGAGTGAGAACACGGCGCAGGACGGACTAATGGCGCGTAAATGTGAAGAGACTAAAATGTGGGCGAGTTCAGAGCAGCAGCGACCACAAAGCAGCCGTCTAAGCCGACAGTAAGAGTCTCAGGAGGAAGGACTAGTTCAGACAAGAGACACCCTTCCTGGGAACTGGTGGGGGTGCGACGTCACAGCAACCCAGGAAGCGCGATGGCCACAGGTGTGGGGTTCACCCAAGTCCGCGCTCGGGTGGTACGGGGGAGAAGACGGTTGCTGACACTAGAGTGACCGCACTGCTTAGACGTCACAACCTCGGTAGAAAATACACTGCAGGGCTCACGACAAAGAGAACTTTTATTCAATGTAAAGTATCACTCAGAGGTGAGGGCGAAATGTAGAACATTTCAGACATAAATGGACACAATACATATCTATCGATGTAAGTTTTATCACTCACTGATGCTCCATGAAGAATCATTAAAGGATAAACTTTAGCAAGAAGGAAATTGAATCTAGAACCATGTCTTTTTTTATTGTGTTTTAGAAATTTTAATTCAATAACATGGCACATCTTAAAATCTAAAGTCCTTATTCATGTTTCTTTTTAAAATATCTATTTTTATTTATATGCATCGGTGGGGAACAGTGC
Source organism: Avahi laniger (assembly GCA_963575035.1). Lineage (NCBI taxonomy): Eukaryota > Metazoa > Chordata > Mammalia > Primates > Indriidae > Avahi > Avahi laniger. Next base: position 9,882 of record CAUYSK010076341.1, read on the forward strand.
GATTTTGCCACACTGATACCCTGTACTGTGGTGCAGCCGGGCCCCGTGCATGCGTCACTGCAGCAGTGCACATCGCTGCAGCAGGCCCAGAGCAGCGGGAGAGACGTGTTCCCTCCCAGTAGTGTGGAAACCACATCTGGGAGAAGGACGGCCAGGAGGGAGACACAGCGACGGCAGATAATTTAGCCTCAAAATTTTAGTTATTAGATTTTCAGATAGAGAATAAAAGTAATTATATAAAATATATAAAGAAATAAAGAAAAGAATATATCTGTCACATACTCAAGAAACAAAAAATTAGCAGGAAGACCAGAAAAAATGCAATAAACTTTTATAAATGATGATACATTTATTGAAATTCAAAACAAAGTAAAAAGAAGATTAGACAAGTATAAAATAGCTGCAGAAAAGAAGGTAAGGGATGAGTAACCACCTAAAATGCAGCACGGATACGAGCACGGTGGCACCACGGAAGAGCCCGAGTGACAAGGAGACCAGAGTGACAGGTCTGGACAATGCATTTACCGTTCAAGAGGAAAAGGAAAGAGAACGGAGGGGCGGCGTCGCGTGGAGCTCTTGAAAGGCAGAGAGCACAGTCTGCAGGATCGGGTAAAGCACATGCAACCTCTGCACGGTGAAGGGAAGGTACACAGCCTTGGTGACAAAACGAAACTTCAAAACTCCTGGAGACAAATCAGAGAGCAGCTGCAGAAGCTCGGCGTTGAATAAACGGCAGGCGGGTCAGCAGAACCACAGGAAACCGGAGCCGGACCAGCAAATGCAAAATACTTTCATTCCACAAAAACCGAGTTTACTACAAAAGCTCTTTTCTGAGTCAATTTCTTGAGAAGAAGCTGTTGGTGGAAAGATGTAAGAAGCAATAAGAAATGAGCTAGGACATTATTAGATGAACAAGTATATCCTGACAAAATTTCTGCACATTAAATAATAATATCTGGTGTTGTATATTACGACAAGGAGAGAACTGAAAGGCGGACAATGATACGTGAGTCTGACGGGTGATCAGGTTGCTTTATTTTCAGCAGGAAGAGGATGATTAATTGCAGAGTATCTACGGCATACAGGGTGGAAGACACAGTGCATTTTTTCAGATTAAACACGCACAGTATATAACTTTCAAACCTAAAGGGTAGCAAAAAGAATAAGAAAAAAAATAGAAATTTTAATTAATTCATAAAAGGTAAACAGTGAGTATAAAAAGAAGCACAAAGTGGACAAATACGAACACAGTGCACAGATGTGGGGACGAGTCCACATCGACAGGCAGGACGGACCAGAACGGACGACCAAGCCCTGCGCGAGACTGAGTCGACCCACACACGGACAAATAAATCGCTTTTATTAAACGATGCATATCTAAGACATAAAGACCAGAACTGTTGAAATTAAGAAAAATTAAGTTGTAAGTTAAACAAAGTGTCGCGTCTGTATCGGCTGCACACAGCGGTGAAAAGCTGGGACAGGTTTTAGTGCCAGGAGTGGGGTGCTTCCCAGGCCAAGCGAGATGGGGCAGCTTCAGCACTGAGAAGTGGGCAGAGGCTGGAAGAATTTTGGGGTGAACGATAGGAGAAGCCTCAGTGGCCTCGAGCAGACTCTCGGTAGGATGCGGACGCTAGAGACCTCGCTGAGGTCTCAGAAGGAGGTGAGGAGGAGGGAGCTGCAGGGTCGTGATCCCTCTGCGACGCTGGCAGACAGACAGCTCAGCGACACTGCCGGCCGCAGTCACGCGGAGCTCGGAACCTGCGAATTTGTGTGAATAGCTGAGATGCTACGCAAGTATTTAGATGTTGCTTGGTTTCCTCTTGCGGCTCACAGTGAAACGTGAGGGGAGGGAGGGGCTGAGAGGGGCGCTAACGAAGTGGAATCGGGGCCTCACGGGGTGGAAAATCTCCACCCCCCACGTGGCGAGCGGCTGCAAGGAAGAACATCGCTCTCGGGAAACCTGTTCCAGAGAGAAGGACAGAAGTGTGACTGCGAAACTTTTGCTGGAACCTCAGGAAGGCCAAGGATCAGAGTACTGGGTTACGAAAACGATCCTTTTGAGAGACGAAGGTCTTGCCCCACAGAGCTTGCAGCCGGAAAAGGAAGTCCCAGGGCAGCGCCCTCGGCCGCCTCAGCAAACACCGAGACAGAGAAGGAGTCAGCTCAAAGATCCGTGGGCGCAGGTTCTGTCTAAGGGAGCGCATCCCTGAAAATTCCGTGGAACAGCCATGAAGTTGCAGAGAAATGTATTTTATGACAAACGCTACGAAGTTGGACTGAAAGGGAAGCCGGCATGAAAGGAGGCTGCTACCTGAGCCCAGTCCTACCGCAGGGAGCAGGCTGGCAGAACCGCGTGGCTCCGATGTGTGGCCTTTTGTGAAAAAGGAGGCTGAATCCTGCCAACAACCTGAGGGTGCCTGGACCATCAGCCCCTAGACCAGGTGGAGTCCAGCCAGCAACCGGAAATGCACGCAGCTCAGAGTAGGCGCTCGATACACGGCAGGCATTCTCAAAAGCATCCGTTTTCAGGCCTAATAACTGCTCTCCCTGCCTTGGCAGAAGCAAGTCTGCCCACCAGGGATCGCCTTTTGCAGCCTCCCAGGTGAGACCACAGTTTCCTTACCTCTAAGACTTGGAGAACTGGAGCTCGTCCTAGTCTCTGTTTTTGTTTTTTTTTTTTCTAAACTGGGAACTGAATGATGGGTTTTAATCCCCCAAAATGTACTGTGACATCACTGACTGTTTATTTAATTTTATTGCTCACTTTCTATGATATATTCTTTTATTGGAACCAAAAAGGTGGATGAGCTGCAGCCGTACAACATGCTTTAACGGTAGCCAGAGCAAGCCTGTGGCTGTGTAGTCTTTCTTCTCCAGACTTCTCTTGTCTGATAGGACTGGTGGAGGTGAGTAATCTCCTGTTGAAATGATTCATTTATCTTACAGGAAAATTGACTTGGGGAGAACAGATGTCTTCGCGTTGTGCAGTGACCCACCCAGAAAAAGTAATACGGTTCTGCATCTGTTTACACCTTGCTCTTGGCTTCATTTTGTTTGAGGAGCGTTATTAATTTTTTGTCATATTAATTCATTAATGTTTTTACTGAGGACTTGAAATTTTATAATGAGCGGGATATTTTGTTTGTTAGGTGTTTATGTATTTAAGGATAATGTTTTTAGAATTATTAAAATAGTCTGGTTTCATTAGCAAAGAAACACACAAAAAAACTCAGAAAGCCATTGTGAAGGTAAAATAATTTGTATTTTCAGCACTCAGAAGTATTTAATGTTGATATTTTGATGATTTATGTACATACAATTAAAATCATGCTGAAGCTATTATTCTTTTCTTTCTGCTATCCTTGTCTCTGTTTTATTTTTTTACTTCTACTTTCTGAGTTAAAGCTTAGAGTCCGACGTGCTCTAGCGTGCATGCATTGATCACCGTTCCCTGGCACCAGCCACACTGCTCCTGTGCGCATTGCGAGTTCCTGTCCTGCGTCGCCTTCCCTGTTGGGTTTGCTTTTCTTCTTCTTTTGAGAGGACAGGTGGTGTCTGTTTCACCTGATAATTGCACACACACGGACCACCTTTGGGCACCGCGTAGATGCTGAGAACAGGATTCTCGGCGGAAGAGGCTGCCCTGTCACGGCTGCAGAGCGGGGCCTGGCCGATGTCGAGCCTTGAGTGTGGAAACGCTTCGCTGTTCCATTTCGGACACTTCTGTCTCATCTGCTGTGGCACGTTTTGAGCAGAGTTGCGACCCCACCGACATCTGCGGATTTTCCCTGCTGTTGACGTAGCTCTGAACATACTTACTGGGAAACTCTTTTCCCCTTACCAGTAGCTACGGAATGGCTTTGACAAAACCTCTCCCTTTGGGCGCAGGAATCACTTGCCTTTCGGGGGCCCCTGGCAGGCACTGTTCCGCGATGGCTCCTTTTTCTCCATCAACTCCATGCTGGCCAAGACAGCTGTCCCGCGGGGGCCACTGACGGCTGCTGTCCCTTTGGCCTGTCCGTCAGCAACATGGTGTGGCCCTGGCTCAGCCACACCTGTCTTGAGTCATGAGTAGCTGAATTAACTCAATTTGGAGTCCTCATGGCTAAAGTAAAGGATTAGCAACTTGAATCCTTAAATGAGTATACAGAGAATAACAAGACCAGAAATAACAACAGTTAATAATTTTTGTCATATTAGCTCCCAGTCTATTTTAAACAAATAAATAATATAATGTAAATATAGCCAGGACCGTTCCGAGCTCAGTCTCTGTGGTCACAGGCGGTCTCCTCTGTGTGCCTGTGTCCTTTCTTCTTACGAGAACACCAGGATGATCGATTTGGGGCTGATTTTACCCCAAATGACCTCATCTTAACTGATTGCATCCATGAGACTCTGTTTCTAGTTAGGTCACATTCTGAGGTTCTGGGTGCACGTGAATTTGGGGTGATGTATTCAGCTCAGCACACTGATGTTAGACACCTTTGCACGTGTTTATTTTCTTGTCTCTGTGTTCTTCATGTAGCATCTGTTCAAATCTTTTGCTTTCATTTTATCTATTTTTCTGGGGGAAAAGGTTATTTTATTATTGATTTATTAACAGAAGTTCCATCAGATATATATCTGCTGAGATTATACAGACAATCTAAAATAGTGTCTCTGAGCCTGTGTCTTGACTGTAATATCTTTTGATAAACACGAGATTTTCATTTTGCGTAAGCCCTGTTTATTTCTTTGAGCATGGTTCAGGTGATTTGCGTGCTACGGAAGAAATCTAAGCCTTGTCAAAAGTTACGGAGGGGTCTTGTGCTTTTTGTAGAAGTATCATAGTTGTGACTTTTGTGTTTATGTCTGTGTTGAATTAATTTCGTGTAGGGTGAGTAAGCAGCTGAGGTTCGTTTTTGTTTCTACGTGTAATGCACTTGTTTCAGTACTATTTCTTGTGAAGGTTTCCCTTTTTCTGTTGAATTTCATTACCAAATTTATTGGCAATGCGTCGGCTCTATAAATGTGGAACTTTCATTCTGCCTCTTTGATCCGTTTGTTTATCCCTTTGCCAATACCACATTGCCTTCATTACAGTGGTTTTATGGTAGGTCTTAAAACCAGACAGTAGTAGTTTTCCAACTTTGTTTTCAAATTTGTTGAACTATTCCAAATCCTTTGGAGCTCCATATATATTTTTAAATTATCATTTAAATATTTGTTAAAGGCCATCTGGGATTTTGATTGGCATTTTGTGAAATCTATAGATCAGTTTAGTGAGAAATAAAATCTCAGCTGTTCCGCAGTGTATGTAGATTTCACAACATCATGTTGTACATGATAAACATACAATCTTTATTGGTTAACGAAAAACAAAATAAAAGTAAAAATAAAAATAAACCCCCCAAACCAAAAAAACCGCTGGGTATTACACTCTGGGATTATGATACTTGTCTTTTGTTATTGATGTCTTTGTAATATCTCTGAGCAATGCTTTGTCCTTGCATATCTCTAAATTGTTTTTGACTATAGTTAATAACAATATATTGTATTCTTGAAAATTGCTAAGAGAGTAGATTTTAGGTGTTCTCACCACAAAAATGATAAGTATGTGAGGTAATATGTATTTTGCTCAGCTTGATTTAGCCATTCCACAATGTAACACATTTCAAAACAACATGTTGCACATAATAAATGTATAACATTTTTATTTATCAATTAATAAAGAAGAATGAATTTGGATGATGTGTGCTCACAAAAGCACATTTCACTCTCTGGTGCTGCCTTGCATATGGAGAGATCTCCACCACCTGATACTAAAAACATATAATAGCTATATATTTGTGCTACTGTATAAAAATATATCATACCTATATATTTTTGCAACTGTATAAAAACATATAGTAGTACACATATTATAAAATACTTAGGAATAATTCCTTTAACTTATTCCATCTCAGGGGGGAGCAACTAAAAGTGTGGGAAAGTCCAGACACCCTGTGAGATCACAGTTGTTTTATCTCAGTGTTTTAAAGAGATCATCCCACTGTCTCTTGACTTCCTTATTCACAATTGAGAAGTCAGCTGTCATGTATTTGTTTTTTTGAAAAAAAAAGTTTTTTTCAAGCTGCTGTTGAAATCTTTATTTTTTGTTTGGTGTCTTCTGAAGTTTCGTTACAGTATTTTAGTTGTAGATTTATTTTGCTTTGTCAAGCTAGGTAGAGTCTTGGGTAAATCTGAAAATTAATATTTTTATTAATTCTAGAATGCTGTTAGCATTATTCTTTTGGATATTACCTCTCTCCCACTTTCTCCACCAGCTCCCTTGGTAACCTTGAGTAGACATGTGTTAGACCTTCTCACTCTTCCCTCTCTCTCTTTGGACCTCCGTTTTCTATCCCTTTTCACCCATTTATGGTCTTTCTGTGTTTTAGTCTTCGAAATATATTCAGGTTTATCTTCTAGTTCACTACTTATCTATTCTGTTTAACTCACCCATTAATTTTTTATTTCAATGTGACTAAATACATTTACATATATAAGCACATAAAAAGATAATATGCTCATTAAGCACAGAGGAAAATGTTGAAGTCCTATATAGACAAAGAAATATAAAATCAAGACAATTAGGTTATATATGTTTCTGATTAGACTGAAAGGTTAAAAATAATATAATTTTCTGTTTCTGGCTTTATGGCAAAACAGAGGCACAGAGAAGCCCTACCCAATACATAATGCTCTAAATTGCTGGGAAACATATATATATATATATATATATAAATCAATTTAGGCCAAGCTGGTAACCAAGCTAGAAGAGTGAATAAAACCTGCCAGGGAAAGCACAAAAATGAGGAGGAAACAGAGCCTGAAGGGAAAGGATGGTGCGCCCACATTAGGGGTGAGCAGGTGCTATTCCACCCAGGCAGCTGCGATAGACCAATGAACATGCAGACACGCCTGCCTCAAGCTTGGAAGTTAAGGAGCAGTTTTAGGAAAAAGATAATTTTCATTATAAAGGACTAGAACTGCACCCTCTGACTGTGTGATTTCACGACTTAAATGGGACAAGTTCTTTAAGAGTATAATGTCACCATTATTACTAAATATTTTTAACATATTCATGAACTATTCTAATATGTTATATACTTGGTCAAAATTATTAGAGTGTTAGGGACAGCATTATCAGGGCAAATAATCACAGAAGAGCTAGATAGATATGTCTATAGAAATGCTCGGCACATATTTCTACCATTATTTCCCCAAATTTTACATAACATGCAGCTGGATCACTTACCACTCCCTTAGGAGGAACAGTGGGTTTGGCGGCCGACTCCAGTACGCCCCGCTGTATGCAAGTCCAGTCCCTACTGTGACAGAGAGTGTGATTTCCCGCAGACGCTGATGGTAAGTATTGGAAGGTTAGGACATAAGTGAGCTGTCATCTGTTAACTTTGTTCCCTGATGATGGAAATTGGACAGATAGCAAGCGACCGCACACTTTGACCACTGCTTATCTGTAATTACTTGTTACACAATTGCATCAGGAAAATTTCTACAGTATAACTAACATTGATGCTTTCTGGAAAAAGGCAGCCTCTGCTCAGATCTGATCACAAACATCAATGGCAGCCTTTCCTCCGGAAGTGCATGAATCTACTGCCATCTGCTGGCCCAGGACACTTAAAAGATGAACTTTAAGATTTCTTTAATATTTAGCTTCCAGAAAAATCTAATCCCAGTCCCAAACAGTATGCCTTAATTAAGTTTTCTGAGAATGCAAACATATATTGTATCAGAAAATATATTAAAGACCACCTTTATATTGACTATAATTGCTCTCTGTTGATGATTGAGAAGATACTCCAGTTTCTTTCAATGGACCCAAGGTCATCATTATGAAATCCTATAATAAAGCCTGGTGAAACGTATCACAAGAGAGTGACATTTGATGTAATTTGCATAAGGACATTTAATATAAAATTTCATTAATGTAAAAGTATTGTGTGTATTGAGTACCTAACATATTGTTAAATATTGCAAAACATAACAGAACTCCCTAGATGCAGTCCTTTTCCTTTTTGTTCGGAAAGAGGATAGAGGGGCTCAGGGAAAGTTCAGGTGAATTCCAAACCAGCGCGGGCGAGACGGGGCTTCCCGAGGACGGCGGTGCTCAGCCTGGCGCGCAGGGCTGAAGCCGGAAGGGGAAGTGCGTGTAGGGAAGTTGCGGGGAATGAAACCAGAGAAGTAGGTTGTGGCAGATGCTTGGAGGAGCTCAAAAATCAGTCCAGGGGTTCAAGCCGCCGGGAGCTTCCAAGGCAGGTTGGGATCCTTTGGACAGAGTACGCCCATTGACATACTGAACAACCCCGGGTGAGAAAACCAGGATGTTTGTGGGAACAATTGTGTCATGTTATTCAGCACTTTTCATGACCCAGGTAATATTCTATATGCAAGAAAACAAAGAAATAGGGGGCATCTCCTGCCCTCCAAGCGCCCCCCTTCACCCAGAGGTGAGCAGGCTGTAACACAAGCCTTGGGAGCAGTTCCGAAGTACAGACTCTGGGAGCGATGTGGGGATGTGGGGGAAGGAACACCTGGCTCTGACTGAGAGGCAAGACGGGGCTAGGAGATGCCAGAGAGCTGGAGAAACATTATTTCTAGGTGTGTCTATAAGGATGTTTCCCTGATGGATTAGCATTTGAATTGGTGGGGTGAGTAAAGAAGACCCACCCTCACCAATGTGGGTGGGCATCCTTCGATCTGTTGAGGGCCCAGATAAAACAGAAAGGCAGAGGAGGGACGAATTTGCTGTCTTTGAGGCTGGGACGGCTGTCTCCTCCTGCCCCAGGACGTTGGAGCTCCTGATCTCAGACCTTCAGACTTGGACATTTACATCCCCCTCTTCTGTGCAATCTGCTCCATTAACAGTGGGAAAGGTTGGGACACCTGGTGTCTCACTGCTGCCCAGGGGACCTGGGTACTTTGGGCCTGCTCCTGTGTCTGGTCGACAACTGTGTCTTGGCTGGAGTCTGTGCTCATCACTGCCTAAGGAAGGAGCGTTTCAGAGCTTGTGGAAGTGTCTCTTCCTAGTTTAGTTCAGGAGACTAAAGAGCTTCATTTTGGTGGATCCATAGATGTGCTCAGGCCGGCTGAGGAACACCTTCAAGAGCTCTCCTGAAGAAAGGGTTAGGTGTTCTTGCGATTCACTGAGTGCCCAATATTCTCTGGCTATCAGTCAGCATAGGGTATATGGGGATGCACAGGACACTGCCTTCATCCCTCTGTGTAGTGAGGAAGAAAGGCATTTACAGAAGCAATCTCAATAAAAATGGAATAACAAAATCAACAAAGAAAAATCAATTGTGTCTCTATACTCTAATCACAAACTTCAAAAAATAAATGAAGAAAGCTGTCCCATTTACAATAGCATCACAAAAGTACTTGGTAATAAATTTAACCAAGGAGGTGAAAGATCTGTACACTGAAAATTATAGAACACTGATGAAAGAAATTTAAAAAGACACAAATAAATGGGAAGATATTCCATGTTCACGGATTGGAAGAATTAAAATTGTTAAAATGTCCGTACTAACCAAAGCTATCTACAGGATCAGTGAAATTCTGATCAAGATTCTAATGGCATTTTTCACAGAAATATAAAAAACAATCTTAAAATTCATATGGAAACACAAAAGATCCAGAATATTCAAATCTATCTCAAGCAAGAAAAACAAAGTTGGAAGCACACACTATCTGATTTCAAAATATACTAAAAAACTATAGTGGTGGTACTGGGATAAAAAGAAACACATGGACCAATGGAACAGAATAGAGATCCCAGACACAAATGGGATCTCACAATAGGGAAAAGACAGTCTCTTCAATATTCTGGGAAACTAGGTATCTACATGCAGAAACATGAAACTAAACCCTTATCTCTCACCAAATAAAAAAAAAAATCCCCCTCCCTCCAAAAATGAATTAAATACCTAAATGGAAGAACTTAAACTATAAAACTACTAGAAGAAAACACAGGGGAAATGCTTTGAGACATTGGTCTGGTCAAAGATTTTTAAACAAAACATCAAACAACAACAACAAAAATAGCCAAATGGGATTGCATCAAACTAAAACACTTTTACAATGCAAGGGAAACAATGGAGAGAAGAGACAACCTATGGAATAAGAGAAAATATTTGCAGACCGTACATCTAGTAATGTTTTACTATCCCAAATGTATAAGGAACTCAAACAACTTACTACCAAGATAAAAACAGCTCAATTAAAAATGAGCAAAATATCTGAATAGACATTTCTCAAAAGAAGACATACGAATAGTTAACTGATATGTCAAAAAATGCTCAGCATCATTAATCACCAGGGAAAGGTAAATTAAAACCACAATGAGATATCATCTCACCTGTTGGAATGGCTGTTATCAAAAAGACAAAAGGTAAGTGTTGGTGAGGATGTGTTAAAAAGGGAACCCTTGTACACTGTTGGGGATGTGAACTAGTGCAGCTGTTATGGAAACAGATGGAGATTTTTCAAAAAAATAAAAACAGAACTACCGTATGATCCAGCACTCCCACTTCTGGGTGTATGTCCGGAGGAAATGAAATCAGTGTGTTGAAGGGATAGCTGCACCCCGTGTTTGTTGCAGCTCTATTCACAGTAGTGGAGACATGTGTCCATTAGCAGATGAACGGCATACGAGTCAGGGTTCTCCAGAGGAGCATGTTCGGGGATTTGCTGTGGGAATTGGCTTGTGCAATTGTGGAAGCCACAGAGTTTGATGATATTCTGTCTGCAAGCTGGAGAAACAGAAGAGCCGTGATGTGACTCAGTCTGAGCCCATGGGCCCAGGAACCAGGGAGCTGCTGCTGTAATTCCCACTGTGAAGCCATGGATGCGGGAATTGAGGGGCGGCTGGTGTAAGTCCCAAAGTCCAAATGCCCGCGAACCAGGAACACCGACATCTGAGGCAGGAGGGGACGGACGTTCCAGCCCAAGAATGCGGCATTCCCCTTCCCGTCTTTTTGTTCCATCCCGGCCCTCAGGGGGTCGGGGAGGCTGACCTGCACCGGTGAGTGTGGATCTTCCCTCACTCAGTCTGCCAACAACACAGATGCTGATTTCTTCTAGAAACATCCTCACAGACACACCAGAAGTGAGTTGTACCAGGTCTCAGGGCATCGCCTAGCACGGGCAAGCAGACACATGGAGTGGACCATCACACACGGATAAGGAAAAGGCGGAGTATTATTCGGCCCTGCGAAAGGAGGAGATCTTGCCATTTGCGATAGGGGTGACCTGGAGGTCGTCGCCATAAGTGAAAAAAGCCAGGCGCAAGCAGACAAACACTGCACGGTCTTACCGACGTGTGGGACCGAGAAACGTTGAACTCACAGAAGCAGAGTGGAGGGGGCTGCCGGGGGCTGGTGCTGGTCAAAGGGTGGCAAGTTTCACGTATAAGATGAATAAGTTCTGAATACCAGATGCACAGCATGGTGATCATAGTTAATAATGCTGTATTGTCTACTTTAAATACGCTAAGAGAGTAAATCGTGAGTGTTCTCACCACACACATGCACATCACGTGACCGAGCGAGGTGTTGGCTGTGTTAACTGACTTGAGGTGCTGATCGTCTTCCAATGGAAACATACACCAAAACATCCCATTACACAGCTTGTATACGTACAGTTCCTGTTTGTCAATTATAGCCAATAAAGATGGAAAAAAAAACCCAAATAACAAACTTAATAAAATGCTCAGAGGAGCACTCGGTTCAGAGAACAGTCTGAGTCTAGAACACAAAGCCAGTTTCATTAAACATGACAAGCAACAGAGACCTGTGTTTGGAGCACAATCTTTCCAAGCAAATCCTGGGACGGTCTTATACACAGTTCTGGACGAGCACAGACTATTTTGAATAACATTGTCAAAAACGGGGAACCACCTTGATTCTCACCTGGACTCAAGCAGGACTATCGAACAGGCCAGACATTCTTATCTGTCCCCAGTTAAAGCTGGTGTGTTCAGACCTTGCAGTTTTCACCTGATTTCATCAAGTTTCTCAAAGTGTACTATTTTAAACGAGCGGGTTTCCAGTGTCATGTCCTTGAGATGGATTTGATTCAAAGAACCGGCTTCTCGGTTCCCCACCGCTGATTCCCACCTGCTGGGACGCCGTGCAGCACAGCAGCGGCAGGCCGAGTAATCAATAAATGTGACTTATTTTAAAAACATGAGAAAATCTCCAATGGAGGAAGAGACAAAACATTATTGGAAGTAAGTTCAGTAGCTGGCTAGAGGAGACCACTGATGAGACTACTTCTGAGTTTGATATCATATTTTCCTGTCTTTTCAGTGGCAGAGAATAGGCTCAGGAGAAGATGAAATATTTTTCATTAATCCGTTTACAGAAACTCTAGCAGGACGTCAAATTAACGTGGGGGGAAGTAAAGGAAGGCACCGACGAGGCTGGCCAGGTGTGAGCTGCCACGTGCCAAGGCCAGGTAAGGTGCTGGGAGGTAAAGGGCGTCTACTTTGTACATGCTGGAAATTTTCCACTATCATAGGTTAAAAATAAATAAATACATGAGAAAATTAGGAGAAACAGCTCTAGCAGAAAATTCAAATATTTGTCAAATAAGTTTAAAGGTTTAGAAGATTTATTAGCCAGTAACGTAGGAGAGGTGGTTTGACATGTCCCCAATGTCATAAACAGTCTTTGCTTTAAACAAAACAAAACAATAAAAATCATCAATAAACAACTTCTCAGGGATTGATAAAGAAAAATGAAGATATAAAATAGTTTAAAAACATTGTCATCATATACTTCTTATTCAACAATACTTCAACCATACTCTTGTTAAAAATAAATCTACTTACATGTCTTTTACCCAAAAAGGGCTGTGTGTGTGTGTGTGTGTGTGTGTGCCTATATATAATTTATTCAGGCAAGTAAAGAAATGCAACCTGGGGTAGTTACTTCTCCTAGAAATGTCTCCCAAACCCAGATTTTATATTCATGAGAAATAACATGGCAATTTCTAAAGTGTGGTTATTTTTTCTACAGATTTATTTTTGATGATCTTTACTCCACTAGAGGGCTCTGTGGATAAGAGAAAATACTTAAAATTATAGCTTTTAAAGCTATTTTGAATATATGCCATTTTACGGATTACAATCCCTTGGTAATTTTTATTTGATATTCAGAGATAACTTATTTTTATAGAACTAAGATATAATTATTATCTTTAGATATAATTTTTCTGATTAGTTGATTCATTGCTAATATTTCTTCTGAGTAATGTTTATGCTACAATAAATCCCTGCTCTTTTTCCTTTATTAGGAGTTCTAATCAGGAATATACATAGGTGTCGCTTATTTCTGGACATGAAATTTTCTTCCTTTTTTTTTTTTTTTTTTGAGACAGAGTCTCACTCTGTTGCCCGGGCTAGAGTGCCGTGGTGTCAGCCTAGCTCACAGCAACCTCAAACTCCTGGGCTCAAGCGATCCTCTTGCCTCAGCCTCCTGAGTAGCTGGGACTACAGGCATGCACCACCATGCCTGGTTAATTTTTTCTATATATTTTTAGTTGTCCAGTTAATTTCATTCTATTTTTTTTGGTAGAGACGGGGCCTCGCTCTTGCTCAGGCTGGTCTCGAACTCTTCAGCTCAAGCAATCCTCCCGCCTTGGCCTCCCAGAGTACTAGGATACAGGCGTGAGCCACTGAGCCCGGCCTGGACATGAAATATTCTGATGAACCAATGGTCTACTTGAAAATTTAGAAGTCAGATCCCTCCTAACTTAATCCTCCTCCAAGATTACTTTGAAAAACATTAATAACAGTATTATAACACAAAAAGGTTCTTAGATGGAATCTATATTGATTCCAACAAGTTTCAATATTTATGACAATATTTACTTTTATCTAATATTTACTTCTAATCTGATTATAAACAGCAGAGATAAGGCTTTGGCACAGGCAGCAGCATGTTCTCACGTCCATCCCTGCATTTGAAACAATCCGGATTGCTCACTTTCAGCTTTGGGTGTTACGAGTCACACAGACAGAAGAGGAAGCTTCAGTGTCCAGTGTTGCTACGATACATTGTCTGATATGTCAAGTTTTCAGCACAAAATTATGAGACATGCACAGCAACGCAGACATGTAACATACACAGGAAAGGGAAGGTCGTGGATACTGCCTGTGAGAGGCACTGGATGCAGATTTAAGGGACAAAGACCGCAAAGCAGAACTTTTACATATGTTCAAAGAATTCAAGGAAACCAGGCTTAAAGAAGTTAAAAAAGTTATGATGGCAATGATGACAATCAAACAGATAATATCAGCATAAAAACATAGAAATTACATAAAAAGCAAAACAAATAGAAATACTGGATTTAATAATAACTGAAATAAGAAATTCACCAGGTGGCTCAGTGGTAGATCTGAGCCAGCAAAAAGAAGGTTCAGTGAACTGGAAGATAAATCATACAATTCAAAGAACAGAGGGAAAAAAGAGTGAGGACAAATTAACACAGCCTCAGAGAAATACGAGACACCGTGAAGCACACTAGCATGTGTGTCGGGATGACCAGGAGAGCAGAAATCACAGCAGAAAAATTATCCAAATAGTTAGTGGCCAGAATTTGACGGAAACGTGATTCTGCATATTCGGGAAGCTCAATGAACCACACGTGGAAAACGCTGAAAGCCAAACACAAAGAGAAAACCTTGGGAAAGGCGAGAGGAAAACTCGTCATGCACAAGGGGAACCCCAGTGGGATTTAGATACGACTGCTTGTTAGGAAGGACAGAGGCAAGGAAGCGATGGACCAACGGAGTCTAAGTGCTAAAGGAAAAGTGATTTCAAGAAATTGTGCTGAGAAAACTGGATATTGCATGAAATGATGAGGCTGGACGCCCACCTCATACCATATACAAAAGTCAATCCAAAAATGGATCGGAGATTTAAACATAAAAGCTAAAACTCCAAAACTTCTGGAAGAGAATGTAGACGTAAACCTTCAGGACCTTGGCAATAGTTTCATCGCTATGACACTAAGAGCACAAGCAACTAACAACAAAAATAGACACATCGGACTTCATCAAGATGTTTGAAAAACTGTGCTTTAAAGGACATGGTCTGGTAAGTATAAAGACAGCCCACGCAATTGGAGAAAATATTTGCCAACCATACGTCTGATAAGGATCCTGTATTCAGAATATGTCCAAGAATCCTCGCAATTCAGCAATGAAAAGACAGATAACCTAACTGGAACAGAAGTAAAGGGTCTGAGTAGACATTTCTCCACGGGAGATTCAGAAATGGCCAATAAACACGTGAAAAGACGCTCAATATTGTCGGTTTTCAGGGGACTGCCAGTTGAGACCACGATGATACACCACCGAATACCCGCCAGGGTGGCCACCGTCACAGAGATAAAATAGCGGATGCTGGTGAGGGGGTGCAGGAGCTGAAACCCTCCTCGCTGCTGGTGCGAATGTGAAACCGGAGCGTCCTTGAAGAGCTCTGATGTCCCTCCAGAGGTCACCATGGAGTCACCCCATGACCCAGCAGTTCCACATGCACGACAGAAAGGAAAACGTGTGCCACACAAACACTCGGGCACAAATGTCCGTTATTCGTCGCGGCTCCAAAGAGGGAACGACACAAGTGTGCACCAGCTGATGAGCTGTAAACCCTTGTCGTGCCTGCACACCATGGGCGGTAACTTGGCAATAAGAAGGTAGGGACACTCGCTACAACGTGACAAATCCAGCAAACACACCGCCGAGTGACAGAAGCCAGTTCACAGAAGACCACGTGGCAAAATCCCACTTTTGTGGAATGTCCAAACAGACAAATCTGTGCAGACTAAAAGTAGATTGATGCTTGCTCGGGGCAAGGGCTGGGAGGAGGTAAAATCTGTGGTGACTGGTAAAAGGCACAGGGTGTCTTTCTGGGGTGATGAAATGTTCTAGAATCGATCACGGTGCTGGCAGCACCACGGTGAATACACCAACATCCATTCAACCGTCCACTTTAAAAGGGTGAATTGTACGGTATGTGAATTGTGTCTTGATACAACCGTTATAAATTTTTTTAAAACAGTAAGTGAATCGCTGGTTAGCGTGTCGCCGGCTCCTCATATTTAAATGCCTTTGGTCACAGGTAATAAGCAGATATAATTAATTGTTTTACCAAGTTCTCTTGCTAATGGCATTTACTAACTTCAGGTTTTTTGTGTGATTAATAATTGATTGATTAATAATTTCTAATTTAATAGATAATAGACCTTCCGCTTTGTACTTTAGGAGCCCAGGAAGACAGAAGAACCTGGGGCCGTGGTTTGAGACTATCTTTACATCGTTAGCCTAACCGACGCTTTTGTGGAGTGCGAAACATGAGCAACGAGACAGAACTAGCAGGGGCAGGACAGTCTCTCTGGTTTCCATCCACATGCATCACGCCAGGAATTCACTCTCCCTTAACTCACCCCAGCGGTCCTGGGAGTCTCCCAGACGGGCGTTCACAGGCTTGGGGACCACCAGCTCCCCGCACCTCTGTGCAATCTCTGTGCTCCAGCTGGCGCCACGCGTCAGTCCGTGGGAACGTCCCCGTCAGGGGAGATGGACACGCCGGGAGGAAGCTCATGACAGTAGTCTGCCGGCGCTCGCGGCGAGTTTTAGGGAAGAACAAGCTCTGTTTTCCCTCCTCGCGTGCCCCAGTCGAGGCGGGCACACGTGCTGCCCTCCCTCTGGAAGGAGGTGTCCCCGGCTCCTGGCAGCTTCCACCCTCCTCGGAGAATGTTTCCTGACCTCTGGGTCCAAAGTAGCACGGCCTCGCTTACTTTTCGTACCCTTGATTCATTTTCTTCATATTTATTAACATCTATCTTTATAATCACTTGTTTAATTGTATACTTTTAGTATCTTCCCAATAAATGGCAAGTTATATGAGAGTAGGAATCTTTCACTTGGGGTCACGATTACAACTCCAGCCCCTGCAGAAAATATGTTCACTAAATATTCGTTGCAAGAACATGGAAATGGGACCACGTCGGCTCCTGTAAACCCGGAACGCCATGACCCCCTTGCCGCAGGGAAGAAAAGTGCGGTCCAGAGCACCCGGGTTTCGCAGACGTACTTCAGCTGCACACGCAGAGAACTTTCTGAGACTTACGGCTTCCCAAACATGGGCTGAGTTTTCAAAATGCTTTAGCAGATGCCCGAGGTACTTTAACGCAGTTTGGAAAGGTCTAAGACTACCCTAAACATCCAAATATAAAAGTTTAAGAAATGCTAATTAGTCAACAATTTTTACTCTTTGAAGAGGGGTGACTTCATCTGAAAATTAATGATGGAACTGGAGAATTAGGAGGAGGGACGTGGCTGCAGGTTCGCCTGACATTTAAGTCAGTGAAAGGACACTGAGTTGTGGGTCGTCTTGTTTAATCTGTAACTTTTTGTTTTGAAATAACGTCAGACATTCCGTGAAGTTGCAATAGGACCAGGTTCACCATGTGGGCTTTCCACAGTGCCCCCCCTGTCTCTCTGTCTCTCTCCATCTGTCTCTGGGTCTCTGTCTCTGCCTCCCCCTCCGCTCCCCAGCTGAATTTTCATAACGCTACTGAACTAATACGTTGGAGACATTGTGTCTCTTTACCTTCAAAGTGTGTTTTCTAAGGCAGGGATTTTTCTCTTACATCACCACAAAACAGTTAACAAAAGCAGAAAATTTAGCGCTGATTAAATATCATCATCTAGCAAAGACTCCGTATTCAAATGTTGCCAAATGTTTCAAATTTTCTTTTTAGAGCTACTGGTTGGGTCCCGCTCCGGACCAGAGTCAGGATCAAGTGTCACACTGAGTCTCTTCCCTGACTTTAACCTGCCGCGTCTTCTCGTCTTCTCCGTGCGTGCACAGAGCGCGGCTCAGCTGATGTGCAGGTCCGGGTCACGCGGGTTTGGCAGGAATACATTGAAACGATTCTGCGTCCTCCTCGGGCATCTAATTAGGAGGCACACGGTGTCATTACGCTGGTTTTGGCCTAAAATAGGCGAAGTTAGGGTTGAAATGTGACCAGGTGCCTCCTGATGTCATTTCTTTCTTCCTCACTGTATTACGGATCCCTTCATCGTATGTAATTACCCACAGAACTGCTGGGGTTGTTTCATGACAGGCATGACAGATACCCAATAAACCCCTTTGGTTGCCAGGAAAATGATTAACCTCTTCATGGAACCACTAAATGTGGTATTTAATAAATGCAATGGAACACATACAGACACAAGTTTAGTATGTGGCATTTAAAACATTTTGCTTATAGGTCCAAGTTTGTCCAGCATGACCTCGCCCACTAATTGTGTTCATTTGAAATTTTAGACTGAAAAAATGGTTATGCAGAATCATATAGTTTTACCCACTGTACAACACGGATATTCCGACGACTCCTCCGCAAATGTTTGGTTCGGATCTTTCTTCTACTGAATGAAGTTTGACAATTTGTGACAGGGAAGAAAGGAAATTCATTATATTTAGTAATAGAAAACCTATTTCTCATTTTTCACGAGCCCAGCAGCCGCGATGAAATTGCCTAAACCGCGACAGCACCACCCCCTCCCCCGTGGTCGGTGAGGTCACTCGCAGGGGTCTTCAATTTCCTTATGTTCGCCGCGTGGCACCTGGTAATTTTCGGTATCAGAAAACATAAGAGGGCTATGTATTTTTTCCTGAGAAGAAATATTTCTGATTTGGAAAGAAATAAATCTGTCAAGAGGAAAATATTAAAAATAAAAAGCGTGACTGCAATAGTCACACCGGTGTCACAGCCCATCGTGCTCATTCGGTCCGGGGTGGGGGGACTTCCCTGCCCCCGCAGGGACTGTCGGTGGAAGAGAAATGGAATTTTTATTTCAATAACCGCCGTGGGTTAAGGGTGACTTACGTATAAGGAAGCACAGCAGCCTCAAGACCCGAATTTCCCTAAAATATTATTTCGTATTCTCTCTGCTGCGCAGCGCCGGGAGACTGACGGATGGAAGTGAGGACGACCACGTCTGCTCTCTGAGACACGATCTAAACGCACTGCACGCGGCGCCTACCGCCGGCAAGACGGCAGCGTTTGCATTTCGTATAGGAATTATACTTGTAAAAGTGATATTCCTTCGAATTAAATAATCCTCATCATTTTCATGTAAAAACAGAAGGAAAGCTGGTTTCGTTTGACCTCGGCCATGAGGAGCGGCCGGTCTTCTCCTGCCGTACACAAACCCCTGGCCCAGTCACTGCCGTTTTCGTCAATGATCGATAACGCTACCTGTCATGTAGGTTGTTTTCTTTTTCAATGTGCATCTCCTCCGAGAAGATAGAAGGACTGTTCAAACATTTAAATTAGCAATTTAAATTCTTATTTTCTTCTAGAATGATCTGTGGCTATAGCTAGAACTATTTGTATTTAGGATTGAAAAATAAAAGAGTAAGGATATACGAAACAGCTAAAGCGTGGGCTTCATATTTGCCCAGTCCTGTCCAAGAAATGTTTGTCATTCCCCGAATAGAGTGTGTCCCCACAGCACCCATGAACCCAGGACGAGTTTGCTGCACGTGGCCCAGAGCAAGCCCCCAGTCTGTCGTCTACCTGAGGCTGCCCCGCCCCCGTGCACCTTCCGTGAGCACCTGGTGTCTGAGATGCTCCAGTTAGCCTCGCTAACCGCCATGGGACCGAAGGTCTCGCCGTGCACACGAAATCTTTCCCAAGACGGATACCACTGCTCGAAGTTGTGGAGGCTTGGTAACTACTGAAACATAATATATTCCCCAGAAAGTATTCAACATTTTCTCACTTTCTGAATAAAAAAACATCCCGTGAGAAAGAAAAGGACAGGCATTTGCCAAGTTCCAGGTGGCAGGTGCCCAGTTAGAAGAACTGTAATTTTAATTCTAAAGCAGACAACAAAGAAAGAAAAGCTCTCATAGGAGCAGAGGAGAATTGAAAGAAACGTCTTGAAATTTCAATTGTGACTGCTTCAGTTTATCTTGGAATTAAATATTCCAGCGTGTGCTGGGTTTGGAGAAGGTTACATGAGATATTACTGTGTGTGAAATACCCATTTGTTGGTCTGGCACTAAATACGCCTGCTTAAAACATATTCTATTCTTTATTAACCTCAAGAGACGAGGATGTGGCCTGAATACCCAAGGTGTTCTGATGTTGGTTTAAATCTGATCTTATTTCTCAATATTTTTTTCCTTTTGTGTTTTTTTGTTTTATGAGATAGGGTTTCGCTCTGTCACCCAGGCTAGAGTGCAGCAGCATCTTTGTAGCTCACAGCAGCCTCAAACTCCTCAGCTCATGTGATCCTCCTGCCTCAGTCTCCTGAGTAGCTGGAACTATAGGTACATGCTACTGTGCCTAGCTAATTTTTAAAAATTATTTCATAGAGATAGGGTCTTGCTATGTTGCCCAGGCTGGTCTTGAACTCCTGGCCTCAAGCAATCCTCTCACCTTGGCCTCCCAAAGTGCTAGGATTATAGACATGACCCACCACTCCCAGCTCTCAATATTTATTCTATTGAATGATAGAATATGGGAATTGTTTCTGCATTTTAATTTGTATAATATCCTATTTTTGAAATATTTTAACACTTTTCAAATAAATTATAAAATTTAATCTTATATTTTCTCTATGTGAAAGGCCATATGATAGGTAAATTTTGCTTAGAGAGAATTCCCCATTTTTCCATTCTCCTTTCCAACAATAACTACAATAACTACTCCAGCTTGAAAAAGAGAACAAACCTGTCTTTTAATGAGAGTAGATAAAATATCAAAACGCCAAAGCAGAATCTGTAAGAAATGGTTGGTCAGAGGAGTAAAAAAGGAGGGAGAATTGGTGACGAGTAGCAAAGGACAGGCCTGGTTCTGCGCATTTTGGGTGGCTGGTGCAGTGTCCCCGTGGACCGGGCAGCACACCCCGCGGAAGCAGCAGCTTCTCGTGCTCGGAGGGAGGTTCCGGGACAACTGAGGGACGTCCGTGCGTGCGGGAGGCACGTGTGAAATCCAGCGGCCACTACCCGGGAGCAGGCGGGTTCCCACCAAAGGAGGAACGAACGTGTCCAGACGGAGACAGAGAAGTCCCCGCACGCTGCGGCCGTCCTCCCCGAAGGCAGTAGATCCTCTCGGCAAAGACACACCGAGCGCGGCTGTCGACCTGGCGCTCTGCCGCGTGCCGAGGACACGGCAGACAAGAACCCGTCATCTCTGCCCCGAACGTGGCTACTGCCCTCAGCCCCGAACTTTTGTTTTAGTCGGTAAAGACTAAACAAAACAGCAGAGAACTGTTGATTGAAAATGAAAGCTTCGGTTCTCTTGTGAGAAGCCTATTATACATTTGTAATTTTTGAAAATGTTTCCTCACATGCTGTCTGTTAAACCATGCGGAGAAAATGATGTGTTTTTTCCAAAAAAAAAAAAATCGCAAAAATTAAAATAATTTTTACAAAGAAATGAAGATACATATAGTGAAGAGGAACGGCAGCACTGGTGACTTTTTGAACCTGACACTCAGTCAAAATGCCAGGGACGCAGCAAGTGTTCAAACAACGGCCACCAAGTCGGGAAACCGAGTGTCGCCACAGGACGCAGCCTCACCGGACAACAGAAATCCTGATGTTTTCCCGCCTCCTTCCCTCTCTCTGTCCTCTGTCCAGTGAAAAGTTTCAGCGACAAACAGCAGGAAGAAGAAAGGGCAACATCACATAATTCGGTTGACTGACTTCTGGATCTCATGGTTTTTATTTGTAGAATTAACCTCAGAACATCCAAATCTCAAGTTATTTCAAAGCATCTATACAACTTTCTCAGCCTTCTCCAGTAAGATAATAATTGCAATGACATATCGAAGACAATGAAAAATATTATCTCTTACAAACTTAACCTACTGATTAAAAAAAGTGCTGGTTTTATCAATGACTGTGTTGTCGCATTCAAAGAAGGTATCAAAGAACACAGGCTCTGCAGTCCAACGGGTCTCTGTCCCAGCCGCCATTCACGGGTCATAGGTCATGCTATGATTAAAATTGGGATGATAATGGCGCCCAGTTCACTGGGTTGTGCACACACACACACACAAACATATACACATGTATTTCATGTGTGTTTTTATACATGTCTACTTGTACCATGGTTTGCTTGATCTGAAGAAACCCAAGTGCAAGTTTCTCTCGACACTTAATTATAACGAAAGCTAGCCTAACCCGAGGTGAGCGTTTTCCACGTGCTTTCCACGTACTAGCTCAGTAGGCGTCGTGTGAATCAGCTACTGCTGTCATTCGCTGTTTGGAGACGGGGGTCGGAGACAAAGACAGTCTAAGACACTGCTTACATCACAAAATGTTGGGGTTTCATGATCACATTAGCTTTCCTTGGACTATCGAACAGCACTGTGCACACACAGACTTAATTCTCCCATTTCCAAAGGATCCAAATTCATACTCAAAATGTATTTCCTTCCCTGTTGTTTTTGCACTTAGCGGAAACTGAAGGTTCCTCTTCCCTCTGCTTTACTGGAAAGGCTGAGCAGCGGCCCAGCCTCAGAGACGAGGCGAATCCTTCAGAGCAGTCTTCAGCGACATTGCACTTGACCTTGTTCCCGGGCGCACTGTGGCCCCCCCGGGCTAAGCGAGAGGAAGTAAAGGCCCCGCAGAGCGGGTGGGGCTGCGGGGGGTGGGGTCCCTCTAGCTGAGAAACAGACCCTGTCATCGAGTCTCGGATACCTGCCGCATCGGGGAGCTATCTGTGCTCGATCAAAAAACACTATAGAATTCAATAAGCATAGGTGAAAATAAAGCACTTCATGCAATCCCGGATCTCTGTTTATTTTTAAGCTCTTGTTCCTTAAATTTACTGGTATGTTCATCAATTACAGTCGACAATCTGTCCTCGGATTCCTTTGTCTAAGAATAATCACCCTCACTCCACTCCAGGAATGCAATTGATTTTTCTCCATATAGTTTTAGCTTTCTCCTTTACATTCTGCCTATTGTGGCCATTTATTAAAACTAAGATAAAAATACCGAACTTGCCACGGCTAAGAACCCACAGAGGTTTAAATTTGCACAGATGTTTCTCTCGTTCATCTTTTCCATCTGGGGGTGTGTAGCTTCCCGCCAGCCCCGCTCCAGCGGCCGGGCTCTGCGCCTCCCACGCCGGCCTCCCCAGCTCTCTGCCTCTGCCATTTCTTCACTCCTCTTCTAGGGCAACCCATAAGAATTCACTGCTTTGCTGAAGGCTCGATGAACATCTCCTCCTTCCACTGATTTTCTGCCTATTTAAATGTCCCATGACATTCACCTGAAAACGTCAAAGGCAAGAGGCCACGATGCTGCATGGTCCCCACACCAAGAGCGTCTCGTAGTGCTGGCGTGTGGGTCCCAGGATACCAGGACGCAGCTGTGCCACCCTCTGAGTGTGACTCGCGGACGCTCCGTACGGCCTGGCCTTAAAGGATGGTGATGCTCTTGCACTAGCTAGTGGGACAGCTCGCTGTGAGCGGTTTGTGCAGCTCTTCACATGCAAATAGCTCCCATGGATATGGGGGGTGCGAATAGAAATTATAAGGAAGTTCCCCCCAAATACTGCTTAGAAGCGTGACTGATTTAATTTAACTGGCCATGAAGCACTGTTGTTTTTTTTTCTTTTTTTTAAAGTCTGGTTGCAGCCGAAGTTCGCTTAGCAGCCCATAGCCAGTTAGATGTTGTGTCCTCTAAAATGGTTCTGAAATGTTTGATTTTGAGGGGGTGGTGATGGGGAATGAAGTGGAAGGAGGAAAGATAACAGAAAAGAGAAAAAGAAAAGGCACAGAGGCTGCAATGACAGGGAAATTGTGTGTGTAGGGGGTGGTTAGGGTTAGCGTTAGGGTTAGGGTTAGGGGTTAGGGTTTGGTTTGGGTAGGGTTAGGGTTAGGGTTAGGGTTAGGGTTAGGGTTAGAGGGAAACTTTCTGTGATTTCACTCATTGTTTTTCTGTAAACCCAAAACTGCTCTAAAAAATAAAGTCTATTAATTAAAAAACAAAACAATTCTAATCTTAGAGTTTTCCTAAACGGATTGACTTCACGCTTTAGGTAACTAAAAATGCTTCTCACTTAAGGCACCAACTGCGTGGCCGAGCTGTTCTGCCTCTGAGGGACACAGACAGTGCTCAGGCATGAGGGACATGAACCTCAGGGTTCATGTTGGCAAAAGCGAAGGAGAATATTTGAAGAAGGAAAACCGGATTACACTTGCGACTTAAACTTTGCCTGTGTTAATCTTAAAATTGTGTCACTTGAAAAATTTCAGTTAGAAAGTGCTGCAGATGTCCCACCTCTAAATCTGACTTATATTTTGGAGATATCTTGTCATCAAATATACAGATCTTTATTTTAGAATTTAATTTCTATTTTGCCTTTCCTAAGACCACTATATGCTTAGAGTCTCCTTGAAGAGGAGACTTCTGGCATGTAAACTAGTTACAAAAAAACCTGATAAAACACACAGATAATCTTTGAACGGCCTTTTCATAGATTACAAAGAATATTGAAATTTACTGCCAAACAATATAATAATAGCGAAGTAGGACTGGACCTTAAAATGTACCTTAAAACGTCCTCTAAGTACTGAATTGTTGACAATAAAGCATCTCCTTAAGTAAGTAAAAATTATCGGGTGAAAAATCAGAATATTAAACTGTGCGGTTGACACCTTCTCCAATATTCCACACAGCAGTAGGTTTATACAGTTCGTGCAACTGCCAGGGATGAGGGGCGATTTTTTGGCAAAAGACCGCACAGCGCACAATCTTAATAAAGACAAAAGGGGGCTCCTGTAAGAGCTGGAAGAGCTTATCCTCATGGCGGTCAGCCCCTAATTAAGTAATAAAGTCTCATACGTAAGGTACATACCCGGGGACCATTTACGGATGGTTGTTTTTGTGGAATGTGAGTTCAGACAGGTACCCTGACAACGTCCACGCTTCTCCATAGCCAGGTGATGGGCTTTGTAGACCTCTGAGCCACCTCTTCATATGGCCAAATGTTTAATTTTTCTTAAATATTTGGAAGGTGAACACGGGGCATTTGAATTCATTGATTTTTAAAATCTGAATGAGCCGAGAGCTTTAGGAACCTATGTCACTTTAACCCTGGAAACAGTGACTAGGGAAAGACCTACTGAGCAAGTAACGCCCAGCAGGCTGATTTTATTACTATAAAATCTACACTATGCTTGTAAACTACTAAGTTTCTATAAAAGGAAGACTTTTTGGAAACAACTTTGAGTGCGTGTTTCTAGTGTTCAGTATCATATTCTTCATGGAGCTTGGTGTCACATGACCACTGTGTTTATCTGATGGAACCAAGTAGGGTTTCCCACACTTCTCTCTCTCCCCCTCCCACCCCATACGGTGCCATCTACATTATGCATGAGATATTAAAATTAATGGGTTAGTTATGAAAACAAATCGTGATGTTTAGTGCCCTGACCAGACATGATTTTCCTTTAAAATGCACATGCACTATAACAGCGCTTTGTAATTTTACAATATTTTCATGTACGTACATATCTTATCTCATTAATTCTTCAAAATAATCTTACTGGCTGCAGCATGCATCACTGTTCTGTCTCACAGATGCAAAGATGAAATGCAGAAAGGCCCTGTGACTCCCTCCTTGTCACTTCCAGCACCCCCAGACGCAGGGCCAGAGCCCAGTCACCCGGGTCCTTCTCACTGTCCATGTCCGGGAGCCACATAGCAGCAGCGAACAAAGAAAAGTCCAGTGGGAACAGTTCACCAGGTACTGGACTAAACAAAGAGGTGCCTTGTTTGACGGCAGCGAATTTAAAAACAGTAGTGAAACCGGTTGTGGTGGATCCATTTCTGACCCATCACTGGGTCTGCAGTCCTGAGCACCGTGAGTGACAACATCCTCCTGCAGGCAGGAGCCCCCTCTGCCCCGTCTCACTATACCACGCTACCGCACGGATGTACACAAAGGTAGGAAAAATGCCTGGTGCTGTTTTCTTTTCTTTTCTATAATCCTGTCCTCCTTCCCACGGGAATAACATCAGTGAAACCATTCATTTAACTAAATTGCCTGTCTTATCTACTTGCTCAACACAAATTATTATTCATTCTGGGATAATAGACAAGTGCCTTGCCAAAGTTGGTTGTGTGCAATAAATGCCACATTAATATTAATAGATGTATAAAAATGCAGTACTTGTGGAATGTTTATAAAACTGGACATAATTATCTTTACATGATCTTCGACAAGGATGGAGATTCTTTGGGAGCAAGCCCGACTCTAGCTGAGAATCACATTGGGAAGGAAGAAGAAAACAAAGGACGGCCAAGATATTAACTACTCTCATCAACCTCATTGCGTGATGTCAGTGCAGCATTTGCTAAAACAAAACCTCAGAGTGTCTCCGAGTGAGGTGAGAAGCGGCTGTTCCGAGTCGCCGTGTTGTTTATGGTTATTTTTCCAACTCTGTACAGCTGAGCATGTGGGAAACTCTTTCAATTTATTGCATTTCCCAGGGTGTAATTTAAGCATGATGCGTCCAGAGAAGAAATGCCAATCCAAGTCCTATCACAACTAGATCTCCAAGGTCGCTGGATGATCAAAAGGAAATATATGGACCCTCTTCCCATGTGACTTTACAAGAGAGGCCATCACATGGCTGCAGTTGGCAGTTTAGGGCAGATCTCTCTGCTTGTGGACTGGTGGTCTCTATGCGGACGCGTCTACGCCCAAACCCAGATGCGAGAGACTGTCAGGAACTTCCAGGGGAGACTTACGTTCACGCAATGTCAGTCCATCGTCAAGTGTAGAAAGGACAGCCTAATGTTTAACCCCCTCCTTTTTCCCCCAAAGAATACAGAGATCCAAATTGTCCCACAAAATCTCTTGCTATCTAAATGCTGATGATTAGTTTTTAAAAACTGCAAAGAACCATGTGGGCAAACAAAACACACCTGTGAGCTGACAGCTTTTGAGCTCCTCTCCAGCCCCCGGACATCATGCCTCTGAGTTCAACGTAGTCTCAATCCATTTCGGTTTTCTTTCATACAGTAATATTTTGTGTGTTAGGAAAACACGCATGCTGAGCACACATCTGTACGTGTCAATGATTTTCTGGTGACATACATGGAAGGAAGAACAGGAAACGGTGGTGTGTCTTGGAGCCCTGCGGACCCTCAAGCAGGAGCGTTTTGTGGGAGACACAAGCTGATTTCGCTCCCTCCGCAGGCCTGCAAGGGGCGGCTGGAAGAAACACTCCTGAGCTTTGCCAGGATATCTCCTCCCTCCGGCCCCGACCCCTCTGTCCATCATGTGTACCTACTGGCTTTGAGCAAACGCACCTCTTGCATAACTGTCAGGACGCCACCTCTCCCTCGCATCTGAAAACCGTTGTTCCTACCTCTGGTCCTGACTGCCAGCAATGTCCCTGAGGGAGGGGGCAGAGCATGGGGGCTGGGGAGGCAGGAGACTCCAGGCCCTGAAGACTGTCCCGAAAGCTTCTCCCCTGAGACCGTGACGTCACTCTGTCGCTCAAGACACAAGCCCACCCCGTCATGTCCCGCCATGTCGCGTGCTGCCCCCAGACAGGGCGTGCTGGCAGGTCGGTTTATGTCCCATTCCGCTGGCTCTGCGGCATGAATCTGTGCATGTAATAAAAGCTGTGTCTGCGCGAGGCATCGAGTCAATCGCTGTGCTCCAATGACTAATTAAATGGGGAAAAAACGCGGCCGGGCTGATTGATTGGACTCCCCGGGCGTGTGTCTGATTGACCGGATTCATTTAAAATGGCCGCACGGTGGTTCTGCACAGACATGACCTGCCTCAAGTCTTGTTTTTAAACCTTTGGAGGGGTTTGGCTTCCCAGACTGTTCTAGAAAAGTGAGGCTGTAGAACACGCAGCGAACATGCCCCTAAATCCTGAACCGTCGTTAGCTCATCAGTCAAAACAGAGCCTGACGGGGAGGAAATTTGCCGGGAGAAGAACCTTCCTTCGATGTTTCTGATTTAGCAAGAACAAGAAAATTAGGTCGACAAGGAAAATGGTTTTTAACCTTTATTCTTAGCATAAATCAAGAGGCTCATTTTTCAGTCTATTCCTATAGAATTCAATTAAAGGTCAGATTTGTAATGGAGATCCTAATTATTAATGTGTTGCTATTTTAATTATTAATAAGTGGAAATATTTGCATAATGGATAAAGAAAATGCCCAAGAACAACTTTGGTAGCATCGGAAGAGCTTTCGAATATTTCATCAATATCCTTTCGTGGGATCATGTGAGTCGTTTTTTAAACACATTCACCTAGAACATTTATTCAAAGTATTTTAAAGGTAAAGTTATTTTACCATCCATCAGACAATGTATTAACCAAATTGTACCTATCATGGTTCTGAAATATTTTTAGAAAGTGAATTGTCCAGAAATCATCAAAGAAAAAACAGTAAATATATTTGTATCATTTTATATAATACTAATTTATTAATTTCTAAAGAATAATTTGGTTTATGGTCTATTTTAACCATATTCCTTGTTAGTCAACTGCATTCTGTAAAGGGATTGAATCTAAATGTCTGGATTAGAGTTTTGAACAGACAGAATCATGCCAAATACATGAAATTCCTAACCCTCTGCTATTAGAGTTCACTTTTCTATTTGCAACTTATCAGAACCTAGCAATTTCTGTTTCTAATATATAAAAAAATAAATAAGACCCCTGTTAACAGTAGGCAGCAATTAGAAAATTGAAATTATAGTGTCACCTGTCAGGTAATAGAAACTGCCTCAGAGGAAAGATATTTCCCAGCTGCTTTATTTTAAAAATGGTATTATGGTAAAGTACACATTTTCTTTTAAATTTGAAGTGGCATTTAAAAATTATTATCAGTATAACATGATTCATTTCATTACGATGAAACTATGTGACCTCAAATATTGAGAATAATTTTCAATGTTATTTATATAAAATGAAAAAATTATTATCCCGAAGAGTAAATCAATTCCCTCCTTTAAAAGGAGAAAAGAACAAGAATCTTTCAGCTTCAAAGAGATAATTTATCCAGGGATGTTTGAGGACAGGATTAGCCATACTGACTAAAATGAACTTTTCAATAGCTAATGAGATATTTATTAGGGTTCAGCTTAACCAATGTTAGTAATTATAAGAGACACAAAATTCACTATTAATTAGTTCATCATGAATTATTTAGAAACAGGCCTTTAAAGGACAGGCACTTTCAAGCCTGTTTTCTGTATTTTGTGTGTGTTCTGTGCCTCCATTTCTTCACACTAATTCCTGTTCTCCTGGGGAAAATGTTCTTTCCTTGTTTGCCACATGATTAGAGCAGCAGTGTTTGCTCTCCAGAGGTTGATATCAAACTATGAGTTCTTTTGGGGGAGGGGGTTGGGAGAGAATTCAATATTTATACAGAAGACACCATAGTTTGAAGGAGAATTTTTTTTTTTAATTTTAAAAGCTCCGAGTTTAAAATACCATTTTTCTGATGAAAACAGAGTATATGATTTCAAGAATTATCAGCAAAGCCTCGACTTTCAAAATATGACTTTACTAAGAAAGTCATAGTTAGCACAATTAATTCTTATAACCGAATGCTGAAGAACATCTTTCTTTAGAGATTTTTATTTCTCTGAATAAACTTAACAAAAAAATAGTCTTGTGTGTATTTTAATACATCAGCAGGACATCTGTTTGACTGGATTTTGCTTACATACTCTGAAATCGGTGTCATCTACCCATGGAAGCCCACCCTGGTATGTTCATTCATTTATTCACTTAGTCAGACCTTTCCTGAGTCCCCACTTCCTATGTGCTTTTATTCATAACAAGATCCCTGACACCGACATTCGGCAAATGCCAACATCGTTAAAGGGTCCTGTTTCAAGTTTCAAAGGGGGAATGCAGCACACTAGGGTAAGGAGATCATAATGAGCACGATAAGCTGGTAATTAAAATAAAATGCATTGATTAAATTCATTTGTTTTATTTATTTGTTTGTTGGAAGAGCTCACTTATATTTATTTAAATTGATTTTTAAATAATATATCACGTTTAGGCATATATATATTGGAAAATGTAGGCAAAATAAATTAACACCCCCGGAACGATCCTTCCCCTTCCAACTTGGAGGACCGTTTCCGCTCAGACACGCGTGTTTTCCACACGGCGGCTCCTCTCTGCCGCCGCGCACGCTGCTCCCGCGGCGTTTCTGAGGAGCACCCGACATCGGCTCCTAACGTTGCTCGGCAAGTCACTGCTGTTTATGTGTGCCTCTGTCATACAGATACACAGTCTTTATTTCAAGCAGTCAGCTTCGAGTGATTGTAACACCATCAAGAGATCAAACCATTTTAAGGCAGCAGCTTTTCGTTGAGTTATTTCTTAATAAAGTTTTTACCATGTTTTAAGATGAAGCTCCCCACATATTCCAAATATGCAATAACAAAGGCTCTATGATGAAGCCTCTTTTTATGTAGTTCAATTTAGTCTGCTTTCTCTTCCTTACTCACAATAACAAAGATGCAAAACTGGGAGCTTGCGTAGTGCCTGTCTTTTATGATTTCGAGCGTGCCATTAGCTCGGGAGCAATGCCCGGGTTTGAAACCACGAAAGAGATTGGGTTCTGTGGTTAGCACAGTCACAGACCACGGGTGTCCTTAAACGCCAAGGTCTCTGTGGAGGCCAAGGTCAAGTTCAGAATAAAAAGCACTAGTTCAGAGAAATTCTTCTCCAAAGAGGAGGGTTTATTGAGAGCAGTTCTTGGTTGGTTTAATAGCAGCTGTAAAACTCAACACATTCAATTTAGTGCTGTTTGTAGGAAATGAGAAGACGTATGAAAAACAGAAAACCAGAAGGCTTAGAGTCTCGGGCGGCAAAATGGTTTTACCAATTGTATGATTCAATTTTAAAATGTTCACTTCGATTTAAAAAGTCAAGGAATAAAGAAATGAAAGAGTCTCCATCAATGTTCTCAAAATTTTCACCTGTTCTGCGAGAGTGTGCGTCAACGTGAATGTCTTTCCATCCTAAGGCTTACTTTGACGCAGTAAGACAGCTGAGACCTGGATTTGCCTAAGGATGGAGGGACGCCTGTTATTCATCTGACGTGCTCTTCTACCCAGTTGTCACATAGTAAATAACGGTTGGTGTGTGAGCCAGTTCCCTAGCCATTCCTAAGGACTGTCACCGCAGCTCACTGCTACTGGAATCATAATCCTGTGATTTCCGGTCCCCTCCTGGAACGCAGGCTTCCTTAGGGCCGTCCGTGTGCCTGTCTTGGTGGCCACGTGCTCTCCGGTGCCGGGACGAGCTGGCCTTCTCTGAGCTTTTGTTGAATGGAAGAATAATATAGTCGTAAGAAGCATTACAGGCACTTTGTTTCCGTCTCTGTGACGGCCTTCTCTCATGTTCCACCCGCTCTCATCAGAGCTTGACCCTCACAAGCTACAGAAACCCCTCCACCTGGCCGACAGCTTGAAACGGGAAAAAGCTTCGCCAGGGTGGCCGCAGGGGAGGCCCCGACGCCTGGCGGGGAGGAGCACA
>CAUYSK010076344.1:0-10508 GCA_963575035.1 Avahi laniger
TGTCCAATTAATTTCTTTCTATTTTTGGTAGAGGTGGGGTCTCACTCTTGCTCAGGCTGGTCTCGAACTCCTGAGCTCAGAATGATCCGCCCACCTCGGCCTCCCAGAGAGCTAGGATTACAGGCGTGAGCCACCGCGCCCGCCGAGAATGAACTTTCTAAAATCTCATCGCATCATTTCCCGATTAAAATTTCTTCAGTTCCTCGATGTTATCTGCAGGAGTAAAATTCTTATTCAGCATGGCATTCCAAGTCCTGCGTGATCTGACATCTGCAGCTTCTCAGACTTCATCCCTATCTCAGCTACCCCTGCTCTCCAGCAAACACAGGCGCAGTTTATCTTGCTTGGTTCTCCTCCCCTCCCCCACCTGCTCCCTTCTCTTTGGCCTGTTAATTCTTACCTGCCCCTCAAAACTCAGTTCAGTTGTGTGACCTTATAGGCAGCCTTCCCCCACCCCTCTCCTCTGCTTCATACTGTAGAGGGAGATCTTGAATGCAAGTTAAAGAATTTGATAATTGTGAGTCACAGATGTTTCAGCACTGGAGAAACGTAAACAGTGCAGAGGTTTTGTGAAAATACATTTGGTGCATTTGGTAGATTTAAAGTAGGGACAGCAGTTCGAATCAGTTGGGAGTGGTTAGTCCTGGCAAGGAAGAGCCTGGGCCCCATGTGGCCTTCTGGATCCTTGAGTGCAGCCTTTTGACTGAATCCAAACTTCACAGAACAAATCCTTTTAATAACAAATCCTTTTAGTAAAGGGATTTGTTCTGTGAAGTTTGGATTCGGTTGAGGGGCTGCACTTGGGGATCTGGAGGGCCACAGTTCCCCACCTCTGGTTGCAGGGGGAATAAAATGACTTGAGAATCATTACAAAGAAAACCCGTTGTGAGTTTTTTAAAGCAAAAAGTAATTTGTGAGTTCTATAAATTTATCTTTTTGACATCATTTTGAATATACTGTGATGTTTGTCATTGCTGTTCTAAAGTCTTGTAAGTAATCGTTATGGGCTCAGCAAATGAATTGGCAGGAATACCAAAGCAAGGAGACAATGTTACAAATTAATAGATTTGGACACTTCCAGGATATATCTATTTAATACTTCACAAGGATGCTAAATTACCAGTTTATAATCACAAATTCCAACACCTCAAACAAAATATGACATAGACACCTGTGCTATAAAAGGGCCTTTTAAAATGTATGTTCGTGGTTATCTAGAGCAGTATTTTGAGAATTGTCCCAAAAATGCCATAAACTAGCATATCTAAAGGATAGTTCTCAGACTGCTTAGGGACCTTCTGGAAAACGAGGACTTCCAGTGGCTGGTATATATTATGTGAGTGATAACAGTGAGTAGTCAGCCACACACTGGCACAAAGAGTGTGTGGCCCACTCCTAGGAGAGCTATTCAATTTTGTAAGCACTCATAGCTAGTACTTTCCAGTGTATATCTCAACACTGAGTTGTTTCTCCAGTCGATTATATGAACCGTGTTAACTCATCACAAGGTACAGCACTGCACAACTTTTTGTTAAATTTTCAATAAAATTTTCAATAAATTTCTAATAAAATTTTAAATTTTATTAAACTTTGATCTGCTTTAAAACAGTTCTTCACTATAGTTTTCTAAACCAACAAAGTCTACTGATTTTTCAGCTTAAGCAAATGCTTACCTGGGCTGTATGCAAGATGTAGAATTGTGGTTTTTATAAATATCTGGTGGTTTTTCTTGGAAAGTAAGAAATAGAAGATAAAAGAAGTATTTAAAAAAATACATAAACCCAGACAAATGAATCCTATGTTATATGCCAACACATGCAAAAAAATCTTTCACCAGCCGGGCGCGGTGGCGCACGCCTGTAATCCTAGCACTCTGGGAGGCTGAGGCGGGAGGATCGTTTGAGCTCAGGAGTTTGAGAGCAGCCTGAGCAAGAATGAGACCCTGTCTCTACTAAAAATAGAAAGAAATTGGCCAAACAACTAAAAATAGAAAAAAATTAGCAGGGCATGGTGGCACGTGCCAGTAGTCCCAGCTACCTGGGAGGCTGAGGCAGGAGGATTGCTTTAGCCCAGGAGTTGAGGTTGCTGTGAGCTAGGCTGACGCCACGGCACTCTAGCCCAGGCAAGAGAGTGAGACTCTGTCTCAAAAAAAAAAAAAACTTTCACCAGCTCAGGAATACTAATATATGCATGGATCTTGATGAATCTTGACATATTTCATGCTGTCTTTTACGCTCCTACTTTTGTTAGTAAATGACTTTAAGGAGCCATTCAGATATGAATTGCTATAAAAATTCCTCCTAATAAGTTTCAAGACACCGTGTCTCACCTGGAATAACATGTCCCCAACTTTAATGGAAGAAGTTAAATCTTCTTAAGGTTTACAGAGAAGAGCTATTCCTATCCAGAGATTACTGTAGAAAGACCAAATAAGGAAGATGATAAGCTTTTAGACTTTTAAGCTCTCTTTACATCCAAAATACCATCATGAATCCACACTGTGAGCACAACTGCTTGTAGTTGTTAACACTATTAAATGTAGCATTTAAATCAATACCAGTAGTGAACACCTGATTTCTATGGGTACGTTTATCCACACCTGTTTTTCTGGGAACCTCTTCACATACCTTTATCTCCAGAAGTCTTCTTTTAGAGCTCAGTGTAAACCAAATCACTTTTTTAACCAAGCTCAGAGAGTGCTAGAAGGTTGAAAAAAAAAAAAAGATGCTTTCCTGAATATGAGTTTTCTTCTCTTCTCTGTAATAGAAGCAGGTTATATATATAAAGGTTTTGTTTGTTTAGCAATTCTCTAGCACCTGCTTACCCTAAGGGAAGCTGTAGTTGAATTTTTAAAAAATATTCCCAGGTACAGGTAATGGAGCCACAGTAGAGGCTTGTCAATTTGATTTCATAAATGTATTTAAGTAATTAGGTAATAAAGCTGTTCACAAAACTATGATTATAGAAATCAATTTAGTGTTTTTAACCCTAATAACAATCCATTATTTTGTCAATGTTAGCATAGATGAGCAAAAACAAAGGTATTTTTCCCTTAACAGCTGCTTAGGGGTCATATCATTCAGCTGAACCTTCAGACCAGCAAAGAGAGAAAATTCCATTATCCTGTGAGATCTACATCTCTGCAATCTTTTGAGCAATTCCCAATCCTTCCACCGTCACAACTAACCCCCTCACCATTATCCTCACCCCCGCAATTGCTTTGACCTGAATTGCTTGTTATTTGAGAAGGGTGGAGTTCCTCTGCAACTACCTACTTTATTTCCCTTAAAGTGGAGCTCCATGAAATGTCCATGGTGTTCAGGAGAAAAGATTTAGATAATGTTGCCTGAGTCATTATTATTTTGAAATATTCCCTGGTAAATCATCACCTTCTTTAAGAAACATCAAAAGCACATTATGCACTGTGCAAGTGAAATGAATGGCTGGAAAACTCACAATCATGTCATTGTGATCCTCAGTGGCCAGGTCAATCAAAAACAACTAGAAAAAGTCAAATTCGGCACCAGTGGTAAACTTAGCAGGAAAAAAACCTCTGAGTTACAACACAGTGTAAGCTAAAGCATGCACCTAGTTTATCCCTCTTTCTAGAACAGATTAATTCATGAAAAATTGTGAAAAAAAATTTTTGTGACTCAAATTCTATTTAAAAACCTTATCTTGGCTGGGTGTGGTGGCTCACGCCTGTAATCCTAGCACTCTGGGAGGCCGAGGGGGACGGATTGTTTGAGCTCGGGAGTTTGAGACCAGACTGAGCAAGAGTGAGACCCCGTATCTACTAAAAAAAAAAGATAGGAAAAATTAGCCAGGCATGGTGACAAGTGCCTGTGGTCCCAGCAACTCAGGAGGCTGAGGCAGGAGGATCACTTGAGCCCAGGAGTTTGAGGTTGCTGTGAGCTAGGCTGACACCATGGCATTCACTCTAGCCTGGACGACAAAGCGAGACTCTGTCTCAAAAAAAAAAAAAACCGTATCTCATTTTAGCATATTGCTTTTGTAGAGGAGAAAAGATTTCTTTGCCCATCGGTCTCTAGGGTTATGGCTGAGACCCCTATAACAAAACACAAATTAACAAGAGAAAAGTATACAAATTTATTTAATATAAGTTTTACATGACATGTCAGCCTTCAGAAATGATGACCCAAAGCAGCAAAGAAGGCTGTGTATTTTTATGGACAGCCACGCAGAAGTACGATTGGACAAAGGGGGCATGATCTAGGGGTAATAAACTGGGGGAACTTAGAATCTGAACCTGTTTGTTCAGATTCTTCCCTGTGTGACATTCTTTTCTTCCAGGTATAGGGAGGACCCCTCTGGAATGAGGGTTTTATGACCTAATTCAAGGGAAAGTCAGCTTGACTTTATATGGTCTGCTTCAGGGGAAAAAGGGTGAGAGCAAGGTGAGGGTGAACTTCCTGCTTCTGTTTCCTCAAATGCCAAGGTGCCATATTTGGGGATGGCCTGTCCTGAAACCCGTGACTTTACTATTTTGAGAGTATTTGGATGTATGCTTTCTCAGACACACGTCTTTCTCAGAAATTTTGTTAGTAGCTGGAATTATGGAAAACAGGCATCTAAGTGATCTGTCGACACACACAAAAAGTAATGGAGTGGAGGCTCCAGAGCAAGTCTACAGATTTCTTCCATTTAGGGAAGATACTTACCACCTTTTTAGAAGTAAGCAAATCCTTTGAAATAGAGTCACACCTTAATTCTCAGTAAGAAAATCTGGATTTTCATGTTAGATTTATTTAAAGCAGGATGCACCTGTGTGTATAATTTGTTTTTGTTTGCTTTCTTCTATTTTCTGAAAAGGGCATGGCCAAATTATTTTATATGCTCAACAGACATATTATTCTCTGAACAGAAAATAATGGCTTCCCTTAAAGAAGTTAGTTTCCATCCTCATTAATATTTACCTTTTTTTAAAATTCCATCTAGTCTAAAATTTCTGTAAAATCTTAGAACACAGCTGTTAATTCACATTTAATCCACCATACTGATCCCAAACTCATGACTGCCTAGGCAAATTAATCGGCATCATCTGTTGTTTGAGATTGGCCATTTAACCAGAGAAACCATCGATTGTGCCAGCCTGCAGGTGGAATGTCAGGAGTCACATCTTGTATGTGTATTCCACAGGAAAGTCTATGGTTTAAAAAAATCAATCTCATTTATTTCCCTGTTTCCATCTGCCTTGTAGTTATTTTGAGAATCTTTAATCCAGTCTCAGTTCATTCATCTAAAACTGAAGAAGAAGCTTCCTTATAAGAACTTATGTTGGCAAATGTAAAGGATTAATATTTACAGAGTATTTGGAGTTGTCCAAGTAAACATTCTAAAGGAAAGAGAGAATAATTGTTTTTGGTTCTCATATAAAAAGCTATGATAATAATCCCTCCAGGGCGGAACCCAGAGTTCAAACCTGACTATTAAATCTCTGCAATTTAAAGCAAGTAATTTAAGTTTCCCTATTTATAAATAGAGATGATAATAGCCAACTCTGCATCACAGAATATTGTAAAGAAACATAAAATAATTTGAGCTACTTAAAGGAAAGGTATTGAAATGTGAGGAGTTCATAAAAATTCCTTTAAAAAGCCTTAAAACTCACAGCAACAGCATGAATGTTTAATATGTGAGCTAAACATATTAATTCAACAAGCCTGATTATAAAACTCACTGATTAATTACTATTTGATAGGATATACTATTTCACTGGGTCCTGTCCAAACATTCTTATATATTTTAAAAATCTTTGCAGGAATGTCAGTGTAAAGATGGAAGTAGTCCCCTGTTAACTGTTCCTGAATATCTACGTACTCCTGGAAGTAGGGCAAGGGTAACATTGCAGGTGATCGTGGGCTACAGGGGCCCCATTTGCAAAAGTTTTTTTTGGACTCCTAAAATTGCGTGCTTTCATCATCAGCCATTTTATTGTAGAGTAACAGGAATTAATGGTTCCAGCCTCCATCCGTATGTGACCATTAGTATTTTCCCATTCTAGATTGTCCCTGACCTTCGTGTATTTAGTTTCCATGTGGTCTAAAATTTTGAACATGGATACCCCTAAACTAATTTTTAAAAAGATGGTAAATTCGGTTTCTTATGTGTCAGCTAACAATTTTCTGCCTGGCCACAGCCTCTGTAGAGAAGGCTTGTTTTACTGGGGGTGGGGTAGTTTAAGCACTCTCCCCCACCCTTTCCCCTTTCTCCACATTCCCAGGGCTGAGGGCACCCTGGTCCCCAGAACCTTCAGGATTAGAACCATTTTGTCCCTGTACCTGTCCTGCTAGCCTCCTTTGGGGATGTGGATTGGGGAAGAGAGAAGGAACAGTGGGTGCAGAGTTGAGGATTAAGGGTTAGCATGTGCCCGAGCCTCAGCCAGGCATTAAGGGTTGAGTCCTAAGTTCTGACCTAACATTCGCTGCAGGGTCATGGCAAAGAATCCTTTCAAGCTGGGTGCTGTGGTGCACATCAGTAGCCCCAGCTACTCAGAAGGATCACCTGAGCCCAGGAGTTGGAATCCAGCCTGCGCAACATACTGAGACCCTCATCTCTACAAAAAGAATTAAAAAAAAAAAAAAAAAGATTCCTTTCCCTCATTCACGGTCCAGGTTTCCAAGCATTCTTTGTCATAGAGGCTGAAAATTAAGGTCCACCTGACCTTTTGCCGACCCTTGTGGAGAAAACAGGAGATGCCTGTCTTATCTCAACTTTCCTTGTCTTCAGGGTGGCAGTTATAACCCTGCCACGGCCTCCCCGAAGTCCTCCTTGACGCTTGGAAATTGTTTATCAGCCAGATTGTTTGGCTGCAGGAAATAAGGACACATGTACAAACAAAATTTGGGATGGATTCAGACTTTTTAGCTCTCCAGCAACAATTTCCATTCTTCCTCCCCCTCAGAATATCCTGTGAATGTATTGTTAGTCTTTTGAAATTTTTACTTTGTAACAATTTGTTGGAAAAGTACGTTATGTTCCGATTGTATTGGAAAGGAACTGCCTGTGTTGTTTCATTCTCAGTATCTTTCATGAGTCTCTGAAGTCTAGAAGAGTTCATTATTCTTTTTCCCTCAGATTTCTAAAAGAATGCTACATGACAAAAAGGAATTTTGGTTAGGATTAGGGAACTAGAAATTACCCAGGTTTTGGAGATCTTTGATTATTTTGATTAGCTTTTGTTTTTTTTTTTTCGATGAGGCAGTAAAAGATTACAAAAGAGGGGGAACAAGCTAAGAGAAGGATAAAGGAAGCAGAAGAGGGACGACGTGTTGTTTTCCAGGGCCCTCCCCTCAAAGATGTACGAGACATGCATTGACTGAGAGTCTCTGTGGGCTCCGCGGAGCTGAGTGCTAAGGGCCGCTGCCTGGCCGTGGCAGGGTTTTCGGGAGAGTGGGCTGGCTGCTAGACCCCCAAGCAAAGACGAGCCAGGTAATTCCACAAAAGCAGTCATTTGTAGAATAGGGGTTGATTTCCTCTCCTGCCTAACTCTCAGGTTGCCAAATACCTCAACCCCGGCCTTGGCCGTAAGTGGATTCATGTTTTCTTTGACTGCACTGATCCACCTTGTTGTTTGCACAAGCCATCTTATCTAGTAATGTTGAGTCACCATTATATTTATTGCCTACACCTACTTATTACAAAAAGCTTCTGCGTTCCTGCCCCAGGAACAGAGTTCTCTGACTTGAGAAACTGAACTTTATAGTACAGACCATGTAAACAAAAGAGTGATTCCCAAATTCCTCAGATGGTGACAGCCAGACATTTTTGGATTTTTGTGAATCCCCTCTCCCTTTATTTTTTTTTTTAATTTTTGTTTTTTAATTCAACTTTCATTTTGAAAAACTTGTAGAGAATGTTTTGATAACCTTTGGTCATTTGCCATATCCAAGGGCGGTGGTAAACCAGCATTTAAAAACATTAGTATAAATTGAATACTTGTTATTGGCCTTAATTACTTAAATTTAAAAGTTCAATATACTGTTGTTATACAGTCTGTACGCACTGATTGGCCCACTTATATTCTGAGTTATTTTCACATTTGCTTGATTGCAGGAAGTCTTCACCGAACCAGTAGTGTTCCTGAGTATGTCTACAACCTACACTTGGTTGAAAATGATTTTGTTGGAGGACGTTCCCCTGTTACTAAAACCTATGACGTGCTAAAGGTAGGATATCAAAGAATGTCACCGTAGTTATCAGATTACTGTGAAAACATTCACAGACTTCCTTAGATTGTTTTTTAATGTTTACCTTTCCCACTTATTATTATTTCCTAAGTGAATTTTGAGAAAATTGATTTTGTAAAGGCACCATGAAAAACTAGGGACTTTAAACGCAGTCCCTAGTGCCACATCCGAGTTCAAATAAATATGACTTAAGTCGACCAAGTCTTGTTTGAAAAGTGACTACTCAGAAAGGTGCCACCTTCTTATCCAATTCAGAGAAATGGACACCTTGTGTAACAGTCTTCGACAAAGATGAAAACTGATTTATGCCTCACTGAAACTTCATTTCTCTGCTATGCAGGCTGGCACAGCTGCCACCTATGAAAGTCGCTGGGGGAGAGGAAAGGCACAGTACAGTTCACAGAAGTCGGTGGAGGAAAGGTCCTTGAGGCAGCCTCTGAGGAGACTTGAGATTTCTCCGGATAGCAGCCCGGAGAGGGCTCGCTTCTCGCTCAGCGAGTACCGCTGCAGCCAGGGCAGCCAGGCGCTGCGCCTCCAGGAGAGCCGGCGGGCCACCCTGCTCGCGCCCCCGAGATACGCTCGCTCGGAGATCGTGGGGTTCAGCCACGGCGGTGCCGCAAACAGGCAGCGCCTCCGCAGCACTTACCACGGACAGTACCAGTACGGGTCTGTCAGTGACACCGTCTTCGACAGCGTCCCTGCCGACCCAGTGGTGCTCACGCACCCCAGGCCGGGGACCAGCCACAGCCTGGGGAACCTCCTGGAGAAGGAGAACTACCTGCCGCCAGGGCCGGCGAGGCTGCCGGTGTCCCCGCAGCGCGTCTCCCAGGGCTGGCA
The DNA here is from genome assembly GCA_963575035.1 of Avahi laniger. NCBI lineage: Eukaryota > Metazoa > Chordata > Mammalia > Primates > Indriidae > Avahi > Avahi laniger. The sequence continues at coordinate 9,048 of CAUYSK010076344.1, forward strand.
CCGGAGCTCCTTCCACAGCGCCCGGGTCGCGGATCCCCGCGGGAGGGGGGCGCAGGCGACCGCGGCCCGGGACGTGTCCTCCGCGGAGAGAAGCGCTTTCGCCGACTCCCAGCTCGGGTGAGTCCCTGTCTGGAGCTGCGGCTCAGGCAGCGCCAGCACATTCCGTTCCCGCAGCCCTGACAGTGAGCTGGCACTTCTGGGCTGCAGAGCAAGGCTTCCAGAGATGAGTGATTAAAGTAACGACTTCTCGGGCCCCTGCCTAACTGACGGATCAGCCTACTTACCTCGGGGACAGGGGCCAAGCTACCTGCTCCCATGGCAGCTGTGTGGGCAAATGCGGCATTGAGTCCATCTGTTCCAGGTTAGATGCTGGCCGCAGGGATCCCACTGCTGTGCGAAAATCTGCTCTGAACAAGAGCAAACTCCAGAGTAGACCAACAATGTGCATTTTCTTAATCATTCCTTGAAATAAGGAAAGGAAAAGGTAAAAATGCTTATTCTTAGTGCTAAGCATGGACATCAGATGCTGTTTAGGTAACTACTACCATAAAAAGACTGAGAGCTGTGGAAAGGCAGCAATTTCTAGAAGTATCTTTCCTTCCTTTGATACCTTGTACCTTTCCTTTTTGATTTCCACCATCGGTGATTTGGAGGGTATTTTTTGGCAATATTGAATGATAAAAATGATTTTTAAAGCATTCCTTTGCCTTTCCTGTTTACTTTATGGCTTAATTAAATTAGTTTTGGGACTTAACCTTTATTCAAGTTTAATACTAGAGTGCAAATTTTGTAAACTGAGTAGGTTACTAAGAGAAAGGTTGAGAAATGGATGAATGATTAAATCAGTAACTCTTTTTTTTTTTTTTAATTTCAGCATAATATGGGGGTACAGATGTTTAGGTTGCATGTGTTGCCCTTGCCCCCCTCCCCCCCAGTCCAAGTTTCAAGTATGTCCATCCCATTGCGTGGTGCACATTGCACTCTTTGTGTATGCATATACCCGTCCCCTCCTCCCTCCTCCCCCCTCCCCCCTGCCCAACATCCAATAGATGTTATTCTTATATGTGCACTTATGTGTTGATCCGTTAATACCAATTTGATGGTGAGTACAAGTGGTACTTGCTTTTCCATTCTTGGGATACTTCGCTTAGTAGAATGTGTTCCAGCCCTTTCCAGGAGTATATAAGAGGTGCTGTGTCACCATTGTTTCTTAAAGCTGAATAGTACTCCACGGTATACATATACCACAGTTTATTAATCCACTCATGTATTGATGAACACTTGGATTGTTTCCACATCTTTGCAATTGTGAATTGCACTGCTATGAACATTCGAGTGCAGGTGTCTTTTTCATAGAGCGACTTTTGCTCTTTTGGGTAGATGCCCAGTAACAGGATTGCTGGGTCAAATGGTAGTTCTACTTGTATCTCATTGAGGTATCTCCATATTGCTTTCCACAGA